>LAPY01000456.1:39942-56163 GCA_000970635.1 Eragrostis tef | reverse complement strand
AATCCTCCTTGCCCGTGCGCGCAAGCTGTAAGGTTTCATGGCTGGCGGGTTCTTGGCGTCTCACGGCCTGGTGTTTTTCCTTTCTCAGGTGACGAGGACGAGCTCGGCGCGGTGGAGCCCGCCGCGGATCCCGCGACCCCAGATCGATGCGTGCCGGTGGGAGACCTCAACCCTGTGCCGCCGACCTCGCCCGCGTCGGCCGCGCCGCCGCCGCCCTCGCCACAGCAGACGGAAGGTATGGTGTCTTGGTCTTGTTGCCACAAGTAGCCGTTGGCCAGTAGGGTTTGGTTGGCCACTGGTCTCACTGTGGGGCAATTTCCAGGTGAGGAAGATGCCGGGAGCTACGAGGTGGAGCAGGACAAGGAGGCGGAGGCAGAAATAGGGGAAGACCTTCGCAGATTCATGGAGGTGAGTAATGTTTGGATGCAAATTCGTGGCGACTTCGAATTCTGAATATTTCTGTTCATGCCTATTTTCTGGATGTTAAAATCCCGATGAATCAGAATTATCGAAATTCGCGCTCATGCTTGTTGGTGGGAAAATGTACATTTGACTACTCATGGAATTGGGAAATCATCGTGTATACTAATTCCTGAATGAATAATTTGAATTCACAAGATTTCTAGGTATGCTTATTGATGAGGAAATAGACATTGACCACTCGGGAAATCGGATTAGAAAATCATTTTAGGCTTATGAAGCTAAGTGGCAGAGTGTTCTATTTCTCTTCTTGATTGCTGAACTACAGTTGAATTTGGTTTCTTAGCAAGGACTTCGAGGTTCTTTGATTCTGACTTGCGAGGTGCCTTTTCTTACAGGAGTTTGGAGATCAAGGAGAGGAGTGTCTTGTCCTATCTCCTCAACTGAAGAAAATTGACACACCTGACTGCCCTGCTGCCCTCCGCTTCCTCGGTACACATACAAGCATACGCATTCCTCAAGTTTTATGAGATTTTCTTGGCTCCTTTTAATGGTGTTTTGTCTTTGTCTGTGTAGGGCAAAAGTATAACATCCTTCTGGAGAAGTGCAAGAAGCAGTCGGCCAAGTGTTCTGAGGAGTGTGCACCCAGATACGATGCCCTGAAGAAGAAATACACGGACGAGTACGCTGAGCGGCGGCGTCTATACAATGAGCTAATTGAGGTCAGGGGGAACATCAGGGTGTTTTGCCGGTGCCGGCCTCTGAGTGCTGATGAGGTCAACCGCGGATGCTCCTCTGTGGTTGAGATTGACCCATCACATGAGACGGAGCTACAGTTTCTCCCCACTGAGAAAGAAAGGAAGGCCTTTAGATTTGATCATGTTTTTGGCCCAGAGGATGACCAAGGTATATTTTGCTCTAATTAGTTGTTACCGTATGGTTTAATGTGGCTCAAGTACTTCTTTTATTCCACTTAAACTGTACCTAGTGCTTATAGTTTAGGATGATAAACTTAACAGTCACATTTCAATCTTTTTCTACAGAGGCCGTGTTTTCAGAGACCATGCCTGTTGTTCGGTCAGTAATGGATGGATTCAATGTATGCATCTTCGCATATGGACAGACAGGAACAGGAAAAACTTTCACCATGGAAGGGGTTCCAGAGAATAGGGGTGTAAATTACAGGGCTCTCGAAGAATTGTTCAGGATGGCAGAGGAAAGAAGCGCTTCTGTTGCATACACATTTTCTGTCAGCATCTTTGAAGTTTACAATGAAAAGATCAGAGACCTCCTTGATGAGAGCAATGAGCAAACATCAAAATGGTGCATTTCTTTTCTTTCTCATTTATTGAGTTAATGATAAACATAATGCTGAATCATTAAATCCTGTCGTATCCCTAGGTTGGACACAAAACAAACCTCTGATGGAACACAAGAGATACCTGGTTTGGCCGAGGCTCCAATTTATACCATAGATGGTGTGTGGGAGAAACTGAAAGTTGGTGCTAGAAATAGATCTGTTGGATCAACCAATGCCAACCAATTCAGTAGCCGTTCCCACAGGTGAGTGCCACGGTGTTTTGTGACTTGTATAGTATTTATTATAATTAGTTCAGATCATAATCCAGAGTGTTCTTCTATTTCTCATTTTCATAATTGATCATTGGCAATTAGGTCCAATATGTCCACCTGGCATTACAATGGAAATACTATAGCATTGAGATGAATGTTATCTGTTTGCAGCTTGGTTAGGGTCACTGTTAGGAGTGAGCATTTGGTGACTGGCCAAAGAAGCAGAAGCCAAATGTGGTTGGTCGACCTCGCTGGAAGTGAAAGAGTTGCTAAAACAGGAGTTGAAGGAGATATGTTAAATGAGTCAAAATTCATAAACAAATCCCTCTCTGCCTTGGGTGATGTTATATCTGCCCTAGCCTCAAAAAATTCTCATATCCCTTATAGGTTAGTCATGTTCACAAAATATTATCTACCTTCCTTAGATACTTAAAGAAGCATGACTCAACCTTGTTTCACTCTCACCACCTCCTTTCTTTGTGTCAAACAGGAACTCCAAGTTGACTCATTTGCTTCAAAGTTCATTAGGTAAGTTTTTCTCCGATGGTATCACTTCCTTCTATTGACTTTCATTAATGTCTTATAATGTCCAAAGACAAGAACAAAGATATAGGCTTATTCGTTCGATTATTACAGGTGGAGATTGCAAGACTCTCATGTTTGTGCAGATAAGTCCAAGTTCCAGTGATTCAGGAGAAACTCTTTCTTCGCTCAATTTTGCTAGTAGAGTTCGGGCAGTAGAAAATGGCCCTGCTCGTAAACAGGTGGATCCAGTTGAAAGTTTGAAGCTCAAGCAGATGGTAATTTTGTTCTTGCATAACAATTAGAAGTTATGACACTATGTAAGCTGTTATATTGACTGAAAACTACATTCCAGACCGAGAAACTTAAGCATGAGGAAAAGGAAAATGCACAGTTGAGTCATAGATTGAAGATGATGGAGATGAAGTACGCTTCTCGTGAGAGCGTCATCCAAAAACTCAATGACAAGGTATTGCTCTGAGTCCCATTTCACTGATTTTATTCTATTGGACATTGTTAGTAATAGAATTAATTGTTGACGCAAGTAATGTTGTGTGAAACAGGTCAGGGTTGCTGAACAAACATGCAGAGATTATCAGCAGCGGGTAAGTAGGAAAGTTACTCAATTAATTCTTTATGTCTAAAAAACTGGGTCCTGTGTGTATTTTAATCTGTGCTCGTGCCTTTTTTTTTTGGGTACAGATTAGAGAGCTGGAGAATGAATTAGGCAATGAGAAGAAGGCTGCTAGATCAAGGCCGCCTCTTGTCCCGATGAAACAGAGGCAAGCTCCTCAGGGAAGGAATAGCAGCTACTACTTGCCGCCTTCTGGCCCTTCTAGATCGAGGTTCAGTAAAGCACCGACATTTCAGAACAAGGAGAACGTTCCTATGATGGGGTCCAAAGCACGTCCTGGGACGGAAGATAAGGCGGTTGGCAAAGCACGGCGTGTGTCTGTGGCTGGTGTGATCCGACAAATCCCTCTCCAGCCCAAGAGGCGATCCTCAATGGCGATTCTACCATCACTGAGCGAGCAGATCTCTTCTGTGCATGCTGAAAAGAGAGCTTCCCGACTGCCTCATCTGCAGCCAAGAAGAAGTTCGATTGCATTTCCAGGAGCATCGTTAGGAGCAGGTTTACATGTACCGTCTTTCGTGACTCCAGATGGAAGAGAAGATAAGTTCAGGAGACTGGATTTGGGCTGCTCCAGCAAGTTCTCAAGCCCTACGCTGCTGGACATGTTGAAGAGGAATACGGTTCCATCAACTCCGCAGCAGAGGCTAAGCTTGGCACCGGGTCCTGGAAGCGCCAGCAAGTACGGTTTCAGTGTCGCGAAAAAAGTGCAAGTCCCATCACCTCTTAGAGCAAGACATGGTGCCCCCTCTGGCGCTGGCATCCCCAATCTAGCTCGGGGTGACAAAACGATGGTGGTGGGGAGGGCAGGCAATGCGCTGCGAGTGGTCAACAACAGCAAGAGGAGGCAATCAGTAATCTAAATATTCTGGAAGTGAAGAGTTGAAGGTACAGTGGATGTTTGGATGCTCAAACACTGCTGCTAAGCTAGAATCCTGGAGCCCTGTTAGTGTTCATGTTAGGATTGTCTTGCTTTTCTTCTAATAATCTTTATTAGGATTGTGCTTAGTTGTTACTAGCTGATAAGGAAACGGTGTAAAATTGTTCATTGAAGTCATTCGTTGTATGCACTCATTACACAGATTCGTGCTTGCTTGACTTTTCAATGCTAGTATATTCATTGCAAACAGAGTGGACCGCAAACCCGACTCCGGCAATGTCATTTTCAGAGCCAAACAATATTACTGTCAAACAGTGTTCATCGGCAAAAAATGTGTTCGGCAAGAATTACAGTATAACAGATCTATTAAACAACTGCCTCCAAACAATTTGATGTAATCTAAATGCACAAATGTAAGCTAAAAGAATTATCAATACTGAGACATCCTTTGCAAAACTGTCAGGTTTATCAGCTACATCCTTGAAGAGCCTGGTTGCTATATCTTTCCCGCACTAGTTCATGCTTGCAAGTCTCATCAACACTATTGTTAAAACTCAAATGTTTGATACCGTTGGCGGCTTGGACATGAATCATCTATTAAACAACTGCCTCCAAACAATTTGATGTAATCTAAATGCACAAATGTCAGCTAAAAGAATTATCAATACAGAGACATCCTTTGCCAAACTGTCAGGTTTATCAGCTACATCCTTGAAGAGCCTGGTTGCTATATCTTTCCCGCACTAGTTCATGCTTGCAAGTCTCATCAACACTATTGTTAAAACTCAAATGTTTGATACCGTTGGCGGCTTGGACATGAATCGGTTTCTCGAGAAATAGCGCCAGAGCTTCCTTTTCCAACTGCAAGCAGTAGCTTCTGAACGTCTCTAAATTCACTTTGAGCCTGAAATCCAGGCTGAACAACAAATCCAATTCAAGTCTATTCATTTCTCTTGTGCTAATACCTCCGACTTTCCCGTAGTATGCATTATTGAAAAACCTGCAAAAAGTTGTGTTGCAAAAGTTATTGGAAAACTTCTCATTATTTATCTTTCTTTTGGAATAAATAAATTGAAGAGTATTCATGATGTTCTTTTCTATCATATGAGTGGGATTTGCTATTAATCTGGTGTAAATTGTTCATAAAAAGACAAAAGCTTCTCCCCTTATGCATTCATCTTCTCTTTTCCTCACCCTCGCCATCAGAGATAATTTGAATCTCTTGGACACATTCATAGCATTAACTATGTAAACCGGCGCTTGATCAAAAAGGTACCAGGGAAAAACATGAAATCCCTCTGAAACGGGTTGATGATAAAAATTCAACTTATTAAATAAAGGATTACTGACTGTTAACGGTGTAAGCTGTTTAATGTGGTTAAAGATTGAGACCATATAGAACATTTCCTAGTGAAGCTGGTTTATAGACTAAGCTAAATTTGAGCTTACATCACACAGAAGACCTAGTACCAACCAAAGGACTGTTCTAGAACATATGAAGCAGATATATGAAGAATGTTATGAAAAAGAGGCTGCAGAGGATCCTCACCCATCATCTATGAATTTAGCAGCAACAACAACACTTGTAATCAGCAAACGATGAACACTAAGTGACGTCATGTAAATGTTTGGTTGTTGTAGATATCTCTCCATGTAGATAAGTCCCAACACAAAGCAGGATGGGCTGCACTGTGCGTACTTGAAAATGCGTTCTACATATAGTTTTAGACTAAGGTCTGGTACCCTATGACCATGAAAGATTGTAGTGGACTCCTTAATTTCGTTGGAATCGAGTAACTCTTCATTCCTCTGAACTTTCTTGTTAAGATACGCTGAAAGAAGACACAGAACCTTTGGATACTCAGCATCTTTCTTTGACTGTGATACTGTCAAACCCAATGACAAGTAGCTCTCCAGATCATCAGCAGCATCAGTTGTAGATGACGCCATTGCTGTCGACAGAAATTAGTACTGTGATGACAAAAACAAACTTTACTCAACATTCGTTCCAAGAGATAAAATGAAAGAAATAACATAAAATATGTACAGAACTCAGATACTGTTATATAGATTACAACAAAACTAGGACACAAGACCTCAACATCTAATAGACATCCAAGAGAGCTAATCTTCAGGAACACAACATTGCACAAAAAGTCCATAGGATTATCGCTTCACATAAAACGCAGAATCAAATTGGTGATTTTTCCATAACATGTTCTGAAATGTTGGTTTGCGCTTAAACTTGTGTTGCGGCAAGTTTATTCTCGTATATACAATGTACAGTTGTCAGTTGATATGTAATTCTCAAATCTAGTCATTGAACAAGCAAGAAGATATATGGTTTTGCTCCACACTAAATCAGCGCCACCCAGTACTAACTACAGTTGTCAAAGGAAAACATCATGTAACGTAACTTTAAGCATAGAAAAGCATGGCTCCGCAATGCAGGGAGTTGAATAATTAAGGCATGTATTCCCTTATCTGGAACGAGGAAAAAGAAGCCATATAAAAATCATTTCTCTATTTGGGCACACCCATTGCTTTTCCCACTCTGATGAATCTTTTGCCTCCCCTATGGACCCAAATCATTTATGGGAAATGGTAGAATTGAATAGGGATTAGCTCCACAACACAGACGCGCCGCCCCAATCTATAGCAGTAATCCAAGAACTCGAACAACCCGCGACCACGAGCAAAAACAAGCCCTGCCACGTTTGCTCACCTAAATTTGGTTTAAATCCATTAAACCTTGCTACAAACTAGAGTACCAAAAATGAGATCCACTGCAAGAACAGCACATCCTAATGCCGCAGATTCGAGCAAGTGCAAGCACTCGCCAGCCGCCACTAACTACTAGCACGTTTGCAGCTTTGAGATCTAACGCACAGAGAGAGAGAGAGAGAGAGAGAGAGAGAGAGAGAGAGAGAGAGAGAGAGAGAGAGAGAGAGAGAGAGAGAGAGAGAGAGAGAGAGAGAGAGAGAGAGAGAGAGAGAGAGAGAGAGAGAGAGAGAGAGAGAGAGAGAGAGAGAGAGAGAGAGAGAGAGAGAGAGAGAGAGAGAGAGAGAGAGAGAGAGAGAGAGAGAGAGAGAGAGAGAGAGAGAGAGAGAGAGAGAGAGAGAGAGAGAGAGAGAGAGAGAGAGAGAGAGAGAGAGAGAGAGAGAGAGAGAGAGAGAGAGAGAGAGAGAGAGAGAGAGAGAGAGAGAGAGAGAGAGAGAGAGAGAGAGAGAGAGAGATTCAAACCTCTTGCTCCAGCTTGAGCTCGTCGCCTCCAATGCTAGCGCCCACCCCCTCGCCACTGGTTACTCTCCTCTCCCCTGGAGGAACAGGCGAGGCGACCACCAGCTGTTCCTCCCTCCTCGGATGCTGCCCAAACAAAGATGCAGAACACTACAGACCCTATAGAGAGAGAGACGGGCCAGTGACCATGACACTATTGGCTAAAGCGTGGATATGATAAGTGACATGTCATTATCACATGACGGGGACTAATCTCAATCTGGCCTTTGCTTGTCCTGAAAGACCCAGCCCTCGCTCCTTTACAGCAGCTACAATGTTTCGGTTATTTCTTCTGCAATCATTACAGTGTTTCTGTAGTCATGTTTCTGTAGTCGATACAGTGTTCGTAGTTATTTTTCTGCAGCTGCAGTCCGCCAAACACACAGACCAACACATGTATCTTAATTATTGCCTACTTATACGTAGCGATAATAATTAGATATCTAACGAGTATTTACACACAGAAAAAGATATCTAACGAGCAAAAAAAAATGAGTTGAGCATTGAGCAAAACCATGTTTCAATAGCGCGGCCAGGTGACCATGTTTCGGTGCTTTCCTTATCCGCAGCCGCAAAAGTATTCTTGTCGGTGCGACGAATCGGGACTGGGGCGACGCGACGCAAAGGCAAGTATATAGGCCAAGATAAGCACGGCAAGCTGGTATCCGAAACGGATGCGCTCGCTGCTTTCCGACAAGCTGTGAGAGTGACTGATTTAGGAGATAAAAAGGTCGGTAGTCCACCTTAGATCAACTCTTGGATACTGACAGCCCGGACCCGCACGGACGGCGACCCTATCCACAGCGGTGATACGCTAATGAGAATTTGGAAAGGAGCACAAATCCGTGACTGGCTGACTGCTTCGTTTGGATGTGCCAGTAATTTACTGGCATGTTTAAACCGGATTTACTGGTATTTTTCCAGCTGGGCTGCCACCACGTCAAAAACTCATGCCGCGCCGAGCATCCAGTACGGACAATGGTTTGCCGCCTACCTACCACGTATTCCTCCTTACCCTCCCCGTCGTGTCCTCGTGTCGTTGTCACCTCATAGTGCAGACGACATCCGCCGCCTGCTCCAGTGCTTTACCGCCACGCTCGGTGGCATCCAAGAACCATCCATACATCTACTCGGAGGTCGGAGCCTGGATGGTTCATGGATTCATGGTCCATGCCTCCCCGGAGCTTGGAACGTGTTTCCCACTCGGCTAGACCATCTGCGCTTAAGCAATCTCGTCCTCAATCGTGCCAGGTACCATCAAACAGACAAAATCCAACAAAAAATAATTACTACGGATTTAACAACACAGAACACCCACAGATGTCCTATTACACCGCCGCTCAAGCTTACACTTTCCACAGACACGGGCATACACTAAACTGTAAACTGGAAAGGGCCATGACTAAACTCAGAAACGAAGCCGAGACCGACAGATTCAGCCTGGAGAGTCCAATGAACTAATTATGCCTATCCCAGCGTTAGCTGGCTAACAGATGACTAAGCCACAAGTTCCCCTAAGCAATAATCTTACCAGAACCCATAACATCAGGTAAATTGAAATAAACAAATGTTACAATGTTCTCGTTAATTAAGGACCCAGCCACCATGTACCCGCAATAGATACCATCGACCGAATGCGCAACGCCAGAAACTTCAGCTGTACAAGGTTCTCCAGCAGGATCCGTCTCCGTCAGATGGTGGTGGTAGTGTCAAAGAATGTGAACTCATCATGTCTGAGCGTGCTTCTGGTTTGGACTAAGCGCCTTGGTGAGGAAATTGCGGAGCTCCGGAATAACACGCTGAATCAGCTGTGTGGAGCTGCATGGAATCGCATGTTAAGGTTTACATCTTTACAACGTGTTATTAGATTGTGCGTGTTCCCATTTGAAGTTATTAGTGGGAGAATATACCCAGGTCTGGTGCCGATCTTGTCAAACTGCTCCAGGATAAACAAGATGCATGTATGTCTCAGTGACACGGCATGAAAGGCTTCGGATAAGTCGTACATGTCAGATACATTATCTAGATTCACATCCTGCAAAACGAAACATATTCAAATTAGATGCACTCAGCGTATCACAGAACCAGAGAGTAGTGTTCCTAGTTCCTAATTACCTTCGCAATAGTATATTCACATAAGCGTTTGAGACCTTCCAATAGATACTGATCAGCGGCTCTAAGAAGATCCTGAGCAATTTCATTGGATACCTGCACAGACCCTGTATAGATAAATCTGCACAAACCAAATAGGATTATTTCAGTCCTTAATCAAGCACTGACCGGGGAAAGGAAAAAAAAATGCAGATTCACCAGCAGAAAAAAAAGAACATCTATAACTAAGCTTCATGACTTACTAACCTCATCATGAGTTCGAAAACGTCCCATCTGATATTAGGAATTTCAATGTCTCTTGCATCCTTTTCCTGTTTACGGAAACATCGAATTAGACATTGAGACTGAAAGTTCCATCAAGGCCAACAGACTATTTGCTGAGCAATAGCTCAACTAGGAAAAGAGATCCACAGCTTCCAAGAGGCAAAAAGACATCATCTCCTCAAAACTCACCCTATACCCGCCATCAAACATTGCACGAAATGCATCCGATGAAGCAAGCAAAGCAATTCTGTGTGCATAAAAGCGTTTTCCTGCACAAAAGGAACAATATTATCAGGTGTGTAATAACAAGAATGGAGTTACAGGTAGCCACTGATGGCATCAGGATCCTGAAATAGAACCCAACCTTCCACCAAGAAGGTAACATCAGAAAGTGTCGAACTGTTCACATATTGCTCGCCAAGATAAACCTGCAACACAATTTATATTTAGTAAAAAGTGGTCAGCAGTTCCGAACCTCAGCAGTTACCAGAACTACAGAAAGCAATCTCTTGCTCATAATCTAGTTTATCCAGACCAGTATTACAAAAACAGGCCGCATTTCGGAACCTCAGCGGTTATCAAAACTACAGAACAATCTCTCACTGTCATGATGTATTTTATCCAGGATAGCAAAAACAGGTCGTATTTGGAAATCTTGTTAAAAAAAAGTCTGAGGGAAACATTGACTGCAATTTCAACGAGCATGGACTACAAGATTTGAAATATTTCCCTCCAGAACATTAATTCTACGAGCACTATGTCCCTGATCAGGTATGGACTACAAGAGACTATTTTGGGCTTAGGCTCTTCTATACCTTGTTTAACCAACGGCCCTTTCCCACAGTGATTATCCAAAAAAGAATCCACGTTTATCCAAAAAACTACACATTCATGTCATTATGGTGGTAGTTTAGATAGCAAAACATTAAGCTCACAGTTACTGCTACTCAAGGAGTGGGTACAAGACACGTAAAGTTAAATCAAAATTGCTCCTTCACCTACCTGTGGCGTTGGAGATGGAGGCGCAGCATCCATCGGAGAAAGTGCTGCAGCTTTATTGGCCAATTTGTATAGTGCTGCTGAACCATCTTGTTGGTGTTTTGAGCTCATGGAAGTCAATAGATCAAGAAGCAAGTCGAGACCTGGATTAATCCATAGTCCATGAAAACATAATCACAAATTGGAACGGGAATGAAGAGGTAAAGTTTTTGGTTAGTGCGGAACTGTTTATACCGTTATTATCAATAAAAATTGCTTTTTGATCTTCAGGAGCACAAAGGTGTGCCAGAGCCAGAGCAACACGTCTCTGCACGGATTTCTCTCCTACTCGCATCAAATAAAGCAAGTGTCTTAACACCTGGACACCATCACATTGGAACCATGCATACTTTAGAAAAAAGAACATCGCCAATAAAGAACTATAAAGCTTGTGCGCATAGCTTACTCGGCCATTTATCTTCTCCTCTAACCTCTTCAATGTTTTTGCTACACAGTCCTTTGTTGCCTGAAATTAAATATTACTGAATCAAAGTCTGTCAGAACGAAGTGACCAAATTTGAGCTGCTCTGGGCGGCATACCTGCACAATAAACTCCCCATCTTGCAACTTTTGGACACCCCCTACTTTAATGAAGTCTGAGACATAGTCCTATAAGAAGAAAGAATAGTGAAACTCACGAGTTTAAGCCGCAGTGGCAAACAAATCATGATTTACCTCATTGTCTGCAACTCCGTATAGAGCAAATGCAGCATTATGTTGCAAGGAGCCATTCTTTGAGTCAAGAAGCTTTAACAAAGGCACTAAACCACCATTGTATGCAATACCTGCTTGGTTATGTGTATCCTGGAAAATATTTAGATCAAAATACAAGTTACAATTAAGCTGGAAAAACAAACAAATAGCAATCACCCATATAGGTGTAATGGAGTTATCTCCTATATTACATGAATTTATTCAAATAATCTTGAAAGGAAGTTACTCCATCCTTTTTTAATTAATGATGTTAGAACACTTTTCTTAGTTCATTTTTAAGCTATTGCCCAAACATTATCAATTAAAAGCTGGAGGGAGTATATGTATTATTATGAAATTTTGTATGGTACCAACAAATAATAATGACATAATTTGCATGGTGAACTTTAACATACGTGTAGAAAGCACAAACATATAATCACTCCGTTAGAGCCTACCACTCACAAAACAGGTCTTCCCCAGTAGTAGAGTGGCAGATCAGCGCCTAGCACCTAATGCCAGCATACACATACATAGCACGCACATATCATCACTCAGCTAGAATCTGCCAACGAGAAACATAGGTTTTTCTCAGGTCCCCTAGGCTCTAGTTGGGAGGCAGACCAGCCCCTAGCAACTAACAGACAATTAGGCGGGCCTTAGGATGCTAAATCGTCTAGGCGGGATGGTGTTAAATACACTTGTCTTTCCCTCCAATCCACGCATAATACTTGCACAGGTTTAAAGTTCTACTAAGATAGTAAGGGTTAGTGGTTACAATATACAGTGGAGCCACATCCAAAAGACAGCATTCAGCACAACATTTGGAAGGCAAAGTTCTCGAAACTATACTCAACCACTGGTCAAAATTGTCTGCATTGTTATCTCACTATACAGTGATTCTCTTAGAAGAGATAACAGTTAAATAGCTGAGAAACATAGAATGAAAATTAAAACCTGAGCAAGCCTCCCAAGTGCAAAAGCAGACATCTCTCGCAGTTGGACATCAGCCGACTGTAGCATTTCAATTAGTGGTCGGACTGCACCCCGTTGCACAATATGGACCTGTAAAATAAACGTGTCTATAAAGTTCAGAAATAATAGCTTACAAAAAGCATCCTTTATTTTTTTATATTCCTTGTCATTTCTTGAGTGTTAATATTCTAACTTCACTTCAGCTTTAATATTCGTTTAACTGGTGATTTTTCCTCTATATGTCCATCCCTCCTCAACAAACAGATGGGATGCGCTCCCGTTGAGTGAACTCCTACTCACCTCCCAAGAAACCTCTAACAAAAGGTGGGCAAAACACATCTGCAACAAAGAAATGGACTTCTAAAAGTATCCTATCACAATGATCACGTTACGACGCAGTGTGTAGGAGTCATCAAGTAACTGCAATACATGAGGTGGAAGAGCTAGGCCGGGTATAGCAGCAGTGTGTACGCACGCACATTGGTGAACACATGCAGGTAGAGGCAAAGCTGATGATTATAAGTTTCTAAAACAAAGTAGGTCAATAGTAACTTCGATTGTGATTTGTTCTTCCGTTCCAACATATGAAAAGGATGGAGTGGTCAAAAAAGAAGTGCAACTACCAGATTGGTTCCATCTGATAAGTTTGACAAGAAATGGGGTTCATCTGAAATTTTTATTTCAACGATAATATGTAGTTCACATAAATCAGAACTTAGATATGTACATTGCCAATAGTTTTGACAAGCTACAAGTAGTTCTGCACTGGATTTCCATTGCAGCTCGCACTTGACAAACATAGAACACATGAATGCTTTGCCAATAGACCAGACTAACCTACCGGCAGTTTTGAAAATTTACTTATGGGTTAGGGCTTGTCGACAATGAATGAAGCATGTATCAGGTACCTTGCAATCAGAGTCAGCCGAAGCGAATTGCCCTAGCAACAAAGCAGCCTCTCTTTGGCTTTCTGTGCAGCAAGAACTGAAAAAAAAAAGTTGATTCATACATCAAACATATATTCATGAGATGAGTTGGGAGGACAAACTGCCCTAGAACAAACAGCCTCTCTTTGGCCTTCTGTGCAAGTCCTAGCATAAAGTGGTTCCTAGAACGATATGTATCTGGAATAGTGACAGGACGGCCAAGCTTACATTCAAAAGACAAATGGAATCATAACAATAACTAGGTTTTCAGAAAAACATGACCACTGGTGTCTTCTAAGTAATTTGTGTTTGTAAGGCATGTTCAAGAAAGGGTGGCAGGGTGCTATATAATAAGTTCTCATGCACCATTACAAATAAACAGAGCGATATTGAAGAAAAATAGAAAAGGTAAAATCATTTACGTATAACTATTATTTATGCATAACAACAACAAGGTAAGTCAAACATATGGTATACATACCTTAGTAACCCAATCACAGGCTGCAGCGCCCCCGCATTAAGAACCTCTTTCTTGATATTTGGTGAGGAATGAACTAAATTTCCGATGACACCAACCTAACATGAAACAGAGAGATTTAAGAATGCATGAACAAATATAAAAAGAGATCATAGCTAGTTTCGACTAGGGCGATTATTGAATTTGTTTTGATAGCCAGACAAAGTATTGCACTGTGCAGAAGTGTATCTATTGATTAATGGGCATAGCACGAATCCAAGTACATAAGCCAGTAATTCAGACCAGTATCCTGCAATTTGTCTTTTTTTACAAATGCTGCAAATAGTATTCAGTAAACATGTTCCAAGTAGACGGTGCAAACTGCAGATTCTTTTTTAAAGCAAGTTGGTACAGCCTCACAGTGTTATCCCACTGCTTGCCACGAATTGAAAGCTTAGTAATAGTTAAGTTTGCAAGTAATCCATATCTGTGTGGCACGCTGATTAAGACCAGTCTGCACTGCAGTTCCTCAAACTTATTTGGTTGTGTCGCTAATGTTCCCAACCATAAATTTTAGCCTGACCGGTTACCGGAACTTGCTTCATTAGTCACTAAGATCAATCACCAGTCAGCAGAAAAGCAGTATGGCAGACCATGGAAGGGATCCCAATGATGCTTACCGCTGCCAATGTAATTAGTGCTACCAGTTTCACTAAAAGGGAGCTCTAAGTTATACTAGATCAATACCAATAACCAATACATGGATATAAGTAATCCAAAATTAATACACTATCATGGATGATGCTTTCATATGCTTCAAGAAATAGTAATAAATTACATCTTACATGCACAAATTGTTGAATATATTATGCAATTCTTTAGTCACTGCCTTATATAACAATGCACGATCTGTAAATGCTAGTGTCAACAGCTATATTATGTTTCCATTCAGACACCGAAAAATAAAACAGGAAAATTTCCATGAAATGCAGTGTGCTGCTGTCAAGGATTGCTTTCAAATAGGATAATTCAAAATTTTACATTTCGAAGGGACTTAGGATATCAGTTGACTCAATATTGTGAAAAAAGCGATGAAATAGCACGTGTCAAAGCATGGATGGCATGTCAGCAGCATAAAGTAGGGCTCTGTTAGAGACGAGAATTTGATAATAAAAATGGAGTGATCGACGCCTTACTGCTTCATAGTGAATTGCTGCATCCTCCGACAGCAGCATTAAGATCAAAGTTGGCAAAGCATTGCATTCAACAATCTGCATTATAGGGAAACATTACCATGTAGCATATGGTAGTTTGGATGTCAATTGACATTATTGTCTCTTCACTTTTTTTATGGTTATCTTACCTGAGTTTTGTTTTCGTCATTTTTAAAAGCTAAGGTCCGCAATGCCCCTGCAGCTGCTCTCTGCACTTTAAGATCCTGTGATTCAAGCAACTCAACAAGAGGTGGGATTCCGCCTTCCACTCTGCAGTAAGTAAGAAAAAACTATCAGCGAGAAGTGGAAGCTTTTGCAAGTGAAAGGCAAGTGAAATGATCAAAGAGATATAAAATAAAACCTGACACAAGTTTTGATATTGCTATTTTCATGAGCGAGATTCGTAATTGCATCAGCTGCTCTCTTGATGACACTGTTAACCACCCTCGAATTTGAAGTATTTTTTTGCCTTTTCAAAAGATTCACCAGCGGAGGCAGGGCACCAGCATCAACTATAAGTTGCTGATGTTCAGGCTGTTCCAGCAATACAAAAATAAAAGTGACTACGTTTCTCAACATAACTTGGACAAAAATTATAATACAAGCTGCCATGCCAAAAACACTATTATTCAAGAGTTCCTCAAGCTACTACAAAACGCATGCAGTTTTACAGTTTTTGAAGAATTTAAACATATGAAGGATAGGATGTGGGGTGTTGCTGGTTAATATCCACTAAGATATTTGAAGTTTATGTGCCACAGATAGCTTGAACTTAGATGTTTCATTTGAAGTGCATAGTGAGTTTGAACTTAAATCAATAAACTGATAATTTATTTTGACTAAATTTATCATTAACCCGGGCAATTGCATTGATATTAACGCAGATGCTTGACTACAAATGAAACAGCAAATCGATCAAGGAGCATGGGAACCTTCACGGCGAGGAGGCCCAGAGCAAACGCGGCGCCCTTCTCGACCTCATGCTCAAACGGCCGCGGCTGCTCCTGCGCCGTCGCTGCGGGCTCCACCAGGTGGCGCACCAACGCCGGCACAGCGCCGCCCTCTACGATCACGTTGACAACATCCTCTGCGCAATCGACAACAAACAGATCCGCTTCAGTACGGGCGCGCGAGCCCGGATCGGCGCGGTCGGGTGACGGGAGTTTACCGTTTTTGGCGAGCTCGGCGAGGACGTGGGTGGCGCGCTTGGCGGCGGCGCGGTCCTCGTGGCGCCCGGA
>LAPY01000456.1:12159-28819 GCA_000970635.1 Eragrostis tef | reverse complement strand
TTTTGCACGAGCACAGCAGCCCCGCCGTGATCCACCGCGACTTCAAGTGCGGCAACGTCCTGCTCGACCACAACTTCCGCGCCCGCGTCGCCGACTTCGGCGCGGCCAAGGTCGGCTCCAACAAGGCCGACGGCCAGGTCGTCACCCGCGTGCTCGGCACCACCGGGTACCTCGCGCCAGAGTACGCGCCACTAGCTAGTACAGTTAGTTATTCTGTTAACAGAGTGCCTGTCGATTACTGAATTGCTGATGATGGCTTGCAGGTATGCGTCGACGGGGAAGCTGACGACCAAGTCGGACGTGTACAGCTACGGCGTCGTGCTCCTCGAGCTCCTGACCGGCCGGGTGCCTGTTGACACGCAGCGGCCGCCGGGACAGCACGTTCTGGTTTCATGGGTCAGTATTACACTGCTAGCACTTACCCTATGATCGTTCATGCGATTTGTCCTGCTGTATCTATCTTTTCACGCGCGATTAAGTAATCCATGGACTCTGAACTTCTCTTCCACTGGAGTTATCCCAACAAACCAGACACTAATATGTCGCATTAATATGCTTTAGTACTATGTGTTGGTAGTATCACGGCCAGCGAATAAGCACATTTCTTGCTTCTGCAGGCCCTTCCACGCCTTACGAACCGGCAGAAGCTCGTGGAGATGGTGGACCCTGCCCTGAAAGGCCAGTTTGCCCTCAAGGATCTCATTCAGGTCTCTGTTCCTGCTCTGCAATTCTACTACGATCTGTTTTAAGGCACCGATCAAGTCGATTATTACAGAGGCAACTCGATCGTTACCTGATATACGAATGCATTTGGTTCTGATCTGCAAATTCATGAACAACAGGTCGCCGCCATCGCCGCGATGTGCATACAGACGAAGGCGGAGTACCGGCCGCTGATGACGGACGTGGTGCAATCGCTGATCCCCATCGCCAAGACCACCCCGGCCATGTCCTGCACCTCCACGCCCATCAGACCCCTGCACCACGTCATCTACATGAGCCCGCACTGCGCCAACAAGACATAGTACAAGTATATCCTCTGCTGTTGATCGCCTCCTGGTGTCATCAGGCTCGTACGATAGAAGAGATTACTGCTGATATAATCGTCGGTCGCCTCATCATCAGCTTCTCCGTGGTCATCTCTAAAGTCTGAACTCATTTCGTGATGTATAGAGTGCCTCTATTCTCGAGAACAAACTACCCTACACTGTGATTACATTCAGGAGACGAGTGTACGTATCGTTCTTTGGACAAACTCCTTACAAGATAAATAGGAATGAATATTTCTGCTCCATCATTAAGCTAGCGATTCATCCGGATCTTTCGAAAAAAAAGCTAGCGATTCATGTCATAATATTTCTCTTCCAACAAATTAGAGCTCATCGCCAACGTCAAGATACATTACTGGCTCATAACCAAAAAAAAACATTCACTAATGTAGCATGATTTTTTTTGTGTGTACAAGTATCAAGTAGTATGACGTTTCTCTTTCAAAGTCTTTTTTCTATTCTTCGCAAAAAGTGCCTTTTTTATCTCTGATTTTTTTGTCCTATGCTTAGCTCTAGATCAAACTAAACAACTTGTCCTATAACAAGAAATAAATATGGAGGCAATAGCTGTTTTACCTTTTCATATTCTTAGTCATCTTTCGTTTTACAGTCTAAATCCATATGCTTGAGCAGTTGCTCCTTAATACTGAATAATTGAACCGCGAGTACGAGAGATTTCATTTCTTTTCTAATTGTGAGTCAAACACTAGTTAGTAGTAGTACCATTTTTTTTACAGGGATCAAATCAAGTTTTTTTTCCCCTTTTTTTGAGAAAAAAGGATCAAATAAAGTGATTGAAGTTGAAGCTCCACGAATGCGACATGATTTGGGCCGGCATTTCCCTCTTAATTCCGAGAGCCCATCAGATAAGGACGCTCACGCTCTTCAGCAAGCCACATCTGCGAACAAATCTGCGAGCAAAGCCCTTATCAATCAAAGACATAACTAAAAAAATAATTATTTCGCAAATTAACCAGGGAGGAAATCGACTGCATTGGATAAGCAGTGACGTCAGCGTGTTGCCCGGCGGCCGCCCTACCGGCGACGCAAGCAGCCACGTTTCCGCCGGCCCGCACGAGAACCCCAAAAAGTCTGGCAACTTCACCCTCCTCCGCTCGTCCCCCCACCAACTTCTCGAGAGGAGCGAGGAAATCAAACCCATCGCTATCAACGCACTACTGTCTGGTTCTCTCGTCGCTTCAAGTTCCAAGCGCATCCAGCCAAGGCAGCTAGCCGGCCTCACTCGCCACCAGACCTGATCTGAGACAGCGAAATGGCGAGCTCCCAGTGCTGCGAGAACCCTCCCGTTCTGAACCCCGCCGGCGGGGAAGGCAAGGTCGTCGACAGCTTCGGCGGGCTCAAGGCCTACATCGCCGGCTCCGACAGTGCCAAGTCCGCCGTCGTGCTTGTCTCCGACGTATACGGTACTTCCTCCCCCCGCACCGTTTCTCCACGCGTTTCTTTCGCTGGGGACAGTGTTGACTAACGAATGGCAACCCTTCTCCCCTTTCAGGATTTGAATCGCCAAATCTGAGGTATGAATCTTTGTTCCACGAGTGGTATTTGGATCGCAGTTCTGCCAAATTTATTATTTGAACCTATGTGTGAGATCATGATGGAGTGATTAGTGGGGTAGTGATTAGTGAGTAGGAGTACTCCGTACCAATAGTGATGTTGGTTGGTTGTATCCAGTTGCTTTGATCTTTCCCATAAGATTCAGGATTTACACAATCATCACCTGTCTCAAAACACATACACACACACACAATCATCACCACCTATTAGCTCACTGTGAACGTTCTTGCCACAAGAAGTCCTTGTCAATCTTAGTACTAATATATTTCCTCGTAGTCTAAATTAGTATGACCCACCTACCCTGCTCCTCAGTACTCATACAACTCACTGCGGATGCCTTGTATGTGACTGTTTGTTAAGTTTAACATGTTCTTAAATTTCAATGGTATTTGATCTGTTCTCCTCCATATCATTCCCAAGAATTTGTGCCACCGGTATATGTAGAAAACATGAGCGTCTTAGTAACTTCCTCATGAAAATTCTTTGCACCTAAGACTTCATGAAAGGTAAAACAAAAAGGTCAGGAACACAGTAAGTTTTAATTATGGTGGTTCTTTCCCTGAAGTGCGCTGAAGTTTAACAGTATTATGTTTTTTTTTCTTTTTTTGGTATGCACTAAGTGGCATCTATAAATGGTTTCTGATCTTAACTGCTTATCTTCTGAAGGAAAATAGCCGACAAGGTTGCTTTGTCTGGATACTTTGTTGTGGTGCCAGATTTCTTCCATGGTGACCCTTATGCACCTGATAATGCTGAGAGGCCCATTCCAGTGTGGCTAAAATCCCATACTCCGGTTTGTTGTCACCTGAACTTTTTCCCTTTTTGTTTGTTATTCAGGGTCACTTTGTTTTAGATTATGCTGCTAGAATAAACTAACCAATTTAGTAATGAAAAAGTGGTAGTTACAGAATGTTTGGTTTGTACAGGTATTTAAATAAGAGCTGCCTGGAAGCATGTACCATATTGCTTGCTTGTTTCCTTTCTCTATAACATTCGAACTGCTCTAATGTAATTGCTTACTGATAATAATTCACTCAGGATGACTCTTCCTGTCTGAATGTTGACTAAAAAGTAGTCTTGTATGCTAAGTACTATTTAGTGACAATATGGTCTTTCGGGTTCTTTGTAGTTTTATCTCCATGTCAAAATGTAGGATTGAGTGGGAATTGTCTGTTTCTGAAGTCTTCGTTTGGTAGTCTTTTGTAGCCATATTAGAGTGGCGACAGGATAGAGAAGTTTGCTTTAAATTTCTAAGGAGGTTATGTCTATACATTTATGAACTTTGTTGTCCTTACGTTATCTTTCGCTTGCAAAAAGCATAGGTTGGGATAGGATCGTCCCCTGCTATAAATTGTTTTTTCTTTCTTAATACTGAAAATGAAAAAAAATTCTTGTGTCAGGAAAAAGGGTTTGAAGAGGCAAAACCAATCATTGCTGCTCTAAAGGAGAAGGGAATACTAAAAGTCGGTGCTGCAGGATATTGCTGGGGTGGTAAGTGCCATTTTCCCATTGTGCTGTGCTTCTTACTTTGAAGGTTTGGCCATATGAACATTGTGTCTTTTGTCATGTTCAGCAAAGGTAGTTGTGGAGTTGGCGAAAGCTCATGAGATCCAGGCTGCTGTACTGTTGCACCCATCCTTCGTTACCGTTGACGATATCAAAAGTCGAAATCCTTTCTTGCGAATTTTGGAAATGCAACAAGTTTAGTCATAGGGATATTACTCGATTCCTAACCGTGTATGATTTTCGACCAATTTCAGAGGTCAAGTGCCCAATTTCTATACTTGGAGCTGAGATTGACAAAATGTCTCCACCAGAGGTAGTAAAGCAGTTTGAGCAGGTCCTTTCAGCAAACTCGGGGGTAAGTCTTTGTTTTCGGCAACTTGATCCTCAAGCAAGACCACTTTATCGAGTCTTTGATCCTGAATGCTTTGACCTTCGGGTGTACAGGTTGGTCACTTCGTCAAGATTTTCCCTGGTGTCTCGCATGGATGGAGCGTGAGATACAGCCACGACGATGCAGCTGCGGTGAAGAGCGCCGAGGAAGCCCTGACGGATATGATTGACTGGTTCGACAAGAACCTGAAATGAACTCTGAAGTTGCTGCTTTCCACGCAATACGCATATCCTATCGTCTTGCTGTTTAGGAGGGGCCTGCGAACCATCAGTTGAGTAGGAGTATCACTTTGCTTCGTGCCTGTATACGTTTGCTATCAACTGGTTGTGCTAAACCCGTAATAAAACGAGGTGAATCATTGCGAGGAGATGTGTCTGTAAAGACTAAAGAATGTGCTTGATGGATTGAGCTTGTGAATGGAACTTCTATTACTTCACCCAAACACAATGTACTCCCTCCAGTCCATCTTGCTATTGCTTAGCTCAAATCCGTCTGTCATGTTGGTTGGACTTGACACACGGGCTCCTTTCATCTCGAAATAGTTGCCGTTTTTGACTTGACATTAGATTTGATCGTTTGTCTTTTTAATTTTGTTCAAATATTAAGATTAAAGTATCTTTAACGATAAAACAAGTTGAAAAAAATAATAGTTATATAGAAAATTAAATAAGACGAGTTTAGATGTTTAAAAGTACGTCCTTTGTTTTCTCAAATGACCTTTGCTTTTCTCAAATATGAGATGCAAGAGCAGTCTTTTATCAAATAATAATAATAACAATAAAATGCAAGAGCAGTCTTTTATCAAATAATAATAATAATAAAATGCATACTTTGCTGTCTTTTTCCTCTCCTTCAGATGTTCAAAGCATCACAAGATGTCTATTGGGTCTGTTGGAAGTGCGTGAGCTGTGGGGCTCTTAGTGCCTCCATTGTATAATGCTGACTTTCTTCTGTAATCTGTCTTGACCTTTGTCTTCTTATACCTCTCACGCCGCGTGGTGATAGTGTGTTTCTTTCTCTGGGTATAGATGTAGTGAAGTTTGTGTGTATTTGAGTAAGTCGTGTCTCTTTAAATATACATTTAAATATACAGATACTACATTTATATTCACATGTGAGAGAAAAAAAATATATCCATCGGGTCAACGTACTAGGCTACGGAAATAGCGAGCTCGCAGTGCTGCGACAACCCGCCATCGCTGAACCCTGCCGGCGGGGAGGGCAAGGTCGTCGACAGTTTCGGCGGGCTCAAGGCCTATCTCGTCGGCTCCGACGACTCCAAGGCCGCCGTCATCCTCCTCTCTGACGTCTACGGTAATTGCTTCTTTCCCCACCGAAATCGATCTCTCTCTCTCTCTCCCTGTCTCTCGGCCCAACGCCTCCGTTGGGGTAGTAAAAAATTGCAAGTGATGATCTTTCTATTGCAGGTTTTGAAGCGCCCAATCTGAGGTATGAAATCTACCTGTCTGGTGCTTCTTTGATTGCCATTTCTGGCCCCTTTATTCTCTGCTGGTTTTTGCGAATGTCTATAGAATCACTGGGTGAAGAATCATTATGATTTTGGAGTGATAAAGTGCTACTAAATTCTTAGTAGTGATGGTTATACTTATATATCATTTAATTTTGATCCTGTTAGCTGCGCGGCCAAGTCGCATCTTCAGTGTTTACGCCAGTAGGCGCTCTCTCACCATTTCTTCTAGTATTGAGTGGAAAAGGCACGTGAACATCAGATTCACAGTAGCTGTACATGCTCCTCCGAGTCCTCTCCGTTCACATGTGAACCAGCTGGATGTACAGGTTAATGGAGTAGTTCTCATGTATTTTTGACAAACGGATCACTAGAATGTTCAGACTTTGGGACTGGATGCCACGCGTGGGGTTACCGTGTGCGAATTTGACATGGTCGTTTCTCTGTTTTTTTTTTTGAACGGAAAACAGTGGGAGAGGCTCCCTCTGCAAATTTATGGTCCTTACTCTCCATACTGAAGTTCAGTAATGACCTATGCCTTCTTTGAAGTGGAGTACTTCCATTGTAAGTGCTCATCTCATGCAGAAAGATAGCAGACAAGGTCGCATCTTCTGGATACTTTGTTGTGGTGCCAGATTTCTTCCATGGGGATAGCTATGTGCTTGAAAATGCTGAAAGGCCCCTATCAGTGTGGTTGAAGTCACATCCTCCGGTTTGTGGTCCTCTAACCTTTTCTTCACTTTCTGGAAATATTTGATGTCACTGTTGGTAGCCTGAGTATTTCGATTCAAATGAGGAACCGAGTTAGGATGATCTTCAAAAAATAATTATCAGGTAGTTGACCAGTGTTTTAATTCCGATGTGTAGATATCTTTATGGAACCATTAGATGACTTTCTAATAACATGTAGTGTATTGGTTGTTTAATCCTTTCTTCCTGATCTTGAAACTGCTCTCTCTCATGCAATTGGCCACTCATTGACGTCGTGAGGATGCCTTTTCTTACCTAAATGTTGTCAAACTTAAGTTTCCTTCATTTCCTGTGCAATGTGATTTCCTCTCAGGTTCAAAATGCATAGTATTAACTATATAATGCTTGCTTTGGAAGTTTATTGATACGGCTGGTATTATTGATATGAACTCGACGTGATCACAACTCGATAGCAGCTAGCAGTGCCCTACTCGCCCTCCTCGGAGACTCTGAGTTTCGGTACAACTTCTACTTAATCTCATTAACAAACTTTGGCTCATACATATAGAACTGACACAATCCTAACAGACCACGACTCAATAACTTGCCGACTAACAAACGTATCCTAACCAGCCACGCTAACAAAACTGAATTACAAACGATTAGCCACTTTTAGGATCCTGGGACTTCTTGCGTCGCTGGTACTGATTTCTGAAGAATGTGTCCACAACACTTCCCCCCTCCTGACCAAAAAGCTCGTCCTCGAGCTTGAATTCAGGATAATGTTCTTTGAACTGCTCGAGAGACTCCCAAGTAGCATCAGCTGCACTGCGATCTGTCCATTGCACGAGAACATCCCAGCTTGAACGATTTGGCTTGGCGCGCACCACCCGAGCCGGCGTCGCCACTGCACGACTGTTCACAATATTCGGAAGTGGGACCACCTCTGCCGGCGAATCACCCTTGAACTTCTTGAGGAAAACTACGTCAAACACATCATGAATGCGAGACTTGGGCGGTAAACGCAAGCGATATGCCACCGTGCCAATGCGTTCCACTACCTGAAACGGCCCGTAGAAGCACGGCGCCAGCTTGGCATTGGTGGTGTCCTTGATACCTGCGGCAGAACGTCGATGGAGCCGCAACCATGCCCACTCCCCCACTTCAAACTCCAATTCACGATGAGCACGATCATGGACTGTTTTCATGTAATCCTGAGCTTGAAGAAGACGATCACGAATATCGGCCAAAAACTCATCTCGGCGCTGCAACTGAGCATCCACAGCTAGCACCTTGGCACACCCTGGCTGGTAAGACAGAAGAGTTGGCGGATCGCGGCCAAACACGACACGGAACGGCGTCGTCTTCATGGCGGACTGATAAGATGTGTTGTAACAATACTCTGCCCATGGCAACCAACGCAACCAACTCCACGGTCGATCGCCCGCCAAACAACGAAGATATACACCCAAGACGCGATTTGTCACCTCCGACTGTCCGTCAGTCTGTGGCCTGAACGCCAAACTCATGCGAAGCTTTATGCCCAAAAGATCGAACAATTCCTTCCACAAGGTGCTTGTGAAAACAGGATCACGATCGCTCACTATGGAACATGGCAGTCCATGAAGCTTGACAATATTGTCAAAGAAAGCTTGAGCCACCGTCAATGCTGTGTACGGGTGACTCAAAGGAATAAAGTGAGCCATTTTAGAGAAATGATCAACCACCGTGAGGACTACTGATTTGCCTCCCACCTTGGGAAAACCTTCAACAAAATCCATTGCAATGTCGCTCCATACAGTTGTTGGCACGTCCAGCGTTTGAAGGAGGCCTGCCGGATGTAAGTGTTCCGTCTTGTTCCTCTGACAAACAAGGCATCCTTTCACATGGTCGCGTACCAGCTTGTTGAGGTGCGGGTGATAAAAGGAGGCGCGTAGACGCTGCAACGTCTTCTGCACGCCTTCATGACCTGCGCCATGTGCCGCTGCAAGGAGTTGTGGCCACAACATCGAGGACGATGGAACGAAAATGCGACCCAAATGCATGACCAAGCCGTCGACC
Source organism: Eragrostis tef (assembly GCA_000970635.1). Classification (NCBI taxonomy): domain Eukaryota; kingdom Viridiplantae; phylum Streptophyta; class Magnoliopsida; order Poales; family Poaceae; genus Eragrostis; species Eragrostis tef. The sequence goes on along the minus strand of LAPY01000456.1, from coordinate 20,079 downwards.
ACCGTCCAAGCAGCGCCTGCGGTACCGTCTGTAATGTCCTTCTTCTTGGTAATGATCTCCGGCAAGGAGGCCGCCTCAGCGCGAAACTCGTCGAACAGTGCGAACTCCGGCCGAGATATGGCATGGGCATGCACGCTGAGTTCGTGCTCGTCACGCCGCGACAGCGCGTCTGCCACAGTATTCAACTTCCCAGGCTTGTACTCGACCTGAAAACTGTAACCAAAAAGTTTACTCACCCACGTATGCTGTGGAATGGTCGATAGACGCTGATCGAGAAGGTGTTTAAGGCTGCAGTGGTCAGTGCGGATGATGAACTCCGTAGTCCACAAATACGCCCGCCAATGGCGTACAGCTTGAACAAGGCCAATAAGCTCACGTTCATATGCCGCGAGTTTTGCATGTTGTGGTGCGACGGTGCGGCTGAAGAACGCTATAGGACCCTGTCCTTGATGCAGCACGGCACCAAATCCCGACCCTGAAGCATCGCAATCGACCGCAAAAGGCTTTTCAAAATCCGGTAGCTGCAGCACAGGGCCTGTCGTCAACGCGTGCTTGAGACTGTTAAAAGCGTCCGTCGCAGCTTGCGACCAGAGGAACGCCTCCTTCTTCAGTAGAGCGGTAAGCGGCGCCGCGATGACCCCATAATTGTTGATGAAGCGCCGATAGTAGCCTGTTAATCCCAAGAATCCCCTCAAAGCTTTAATGGAACGCGGCAGTGGCCAAGCACGAACAGCCGCCACCTTGTCCTCATCCATGGCGACTCCATCGTTGGCGATGGCATGACCCAGATAATGCATGCGTTGTTCACCAAAAACACACTTGGATTGCTTTAGCACCAGACCATGTTCACGAAGGACAGCAAACACCGTGCGTACGTGTTGTAGATGCTCCGTCCAGGACTTGCTGAAGATCAAAATGTCGTCAAAAAACACAAGAACAAATCGGCGAAGAAACGGCCGCAGCACCGTATTCATCAGTGCTTGGAAGGTTGATGGTGCGTTCGTCAGTCCAAAGGGCATGACCAAAAATTCAAAGTGCCCATGGTGTGTCCTGAACGCGGTCTTTTCCACATCATCCGGATGCATCCTCACCTGATGATAACCACTTCGCAAATCCAACTTGGTGAAAAACAGAGCACCTTTTAGTTCGTCAAGCAACTCTTCCACGACTGGGATAGGGAACTTATCGCGAACCGTCTTCATGTTCAAGGAGCCGGCGTCGCCACTGCACGACTGTTCACAATATTCGGAAGTGGGACCACCTCTGCCGGCGAATCACCCTTGAACTTCTTGAGGAAAACTACGTCAAACACATCATGAATGCGAGACTTGGGCGGTAAACGCAAGCGATATGCCACCGTGCCAATGCGTTCCACTACCTGAAACGGCCCGTAGAAGCACGGCGCCAGCTTGGCATTGGTGGTGTCCTTGATACCTGCGGCAGAACGTCGATGGAGCCGCAACCATGCCCACTCCCCCACTTCAAACTCCAATTCACGATGAGCACGATCATGGACTGTTTTCATGTAATCCTGAGCTTGAAGAAGACGATCACGAATATCGGCCAAAAACTCATCTCGGCGCTGCAACTGAGCATCCACAGCTAGCACCTTGGCACACCCTGGCTGGTAAGACAGAAGAGTTGGCGGATCGCGGCCAAACACGACACGGAACGGCGTCGTCTTCATGGCGGACTGATAAGATGTGTTGTAACAATACTCTGCCCATGGCAACCAACGCAACCAACTCCGCGGTCGATCGCCCGCCAAACAACGAAGATATACACCCAAGACGCGATTTGTCACCTCCGACTGTCCGTCAGTCTGTGGCCTGAACGCCGAACTCATGCGAAGCTTTATGCCCGAAAGATCGAACAATTCCTTCCACAAGGTGCTTGTGAAAACAGGATCACGATCGCTCACTATGGAACATGGCAGTCCATGAAGCTTGACAATATTGTCAAAGAAAGCTTGAGCCACCGTCAATGCTGTGTACGGGTGACTCAAAGGAATAAAGTGAGCCATTTTAGAGAAATGATCAACCACCGTGAGGACTACTGATTTGCCTCCCACCTTGGGAAAACCTTCAACAAAATCCATTGCAATGTCGCTCCATACAGTTGTTGGCACGTCCAGCGGTTGAAGAAGGCCTGCCGGATGTAAGTGTTCCGTCTTGTTCCTCTGACAAACAAGGCATCCTTTCACATGGTCGCGTACCAGCTTGTTGAGGTGCGGGTGATAAAAGGAGGCGCGTAGACGCTGCAACGTCTTCTGCACGCCTTCATGACCTGCGCCATGTGCCGCTGCAAGGAGTTGTGGCCACAACATCGAGGACGATGGAACGAAAATGCGACCCAAATGCATGACCAAGCCGTCGACCACCGTCCAAGCAGCGCCTGCGGTACCGTCTGTAATGTCCTTCTTCTTGGTAATGATCTCCGGCAAGGAGGCCGCCTCAGCGCGAAACTCGTCGAACAGTGCGAACTCCGGCCGAGATATGGCATGGGCATGCACGCTGAGTTCGTGCTCGTCACGCCGCGACAGCGCGTCTGCCACAGTATTCAACTTCCCAGGCTTGTACTCGACCTGAAAACTGTAACCAAAAAGTTTACTCACCCACGTATGCTGTGGAATGGTCGATAGACGCTGATCGAGAAGGTGTTTAAGGCTGCAGTGGTCAGTGCGGATGATGAACTCCGTAGTCCACAAATACGCCCGCCAATGGCGTACAGCTTGAACAAGGCCAATAAGCTCACGTTCATATGCCGCGAGTTTTGCATGTTGTGGTGCGACGGTGCGGCTGAAGAACGCTATAGGACCCTGTCCTTGATGCAGCACGGCACCAAATCCCGACCCTGAAGCATCGCAATCGACCGCAAAAGGCTTTTCAAAATCCGGTAGCTGCAGCACAGGGCCTGTCGTCAACGCGTGCTTGAGACTGTTAAAAGCGTCCGTCGCAGCTTGCGACCAGAGGAACGCCTCCTTCTTCAGTAGAGCGGTAAGCGGCGCCGCGATGACCCCATAATTGTTGATGAAGCGCCGATAGTAGCCTGTTAATCCCAAGAATCCCCTCAAAGCTTTAATGGAACGCGGCAGTGGCCAAGCACGAACAGCCGCCACCTTGTCCTCATCCATGGCGACTCCATCGTTGGCGATGGCATGACCCAGATAATGCATGCGTTGTTCACCAAAAACACACTTGGATTGCTTTAGCACCAGACCATGTTCACGAAGGACAGCAAACACCGTGCGTACGTGTTGTAGATGCTCCGTCCAGGACTTGCTGAAGATCAAAATGTCGTCAAAAAACACAAGAACAAATCGGCGAAGAAACGGCCGCAGCACCGTATTCATCAGTGCTTGGAAGGTTGATGGTGCGTTCGTCAGTCCAAAGGGCATGACCAAAAATTCAAAGTGCCCATGGTGTGTCCTGAACGCGGTCTTTTCCACATCATCCGGATGCATCCTCACCTGATGATAACCACTTCGCAAATCCAACTTGGTGAAAAACAGAGCACCTTTTAGTTCGTCAAGCAACTCTTCCACGACTGGGATAGGGAACTTATCGCGAACCGTCTTCATGTTCAAGGCACGGTAGTCGACGCAGGATCTCCACGATCCATCCTTCTTGCGCACAAGCAACACTGGCGACGAGAACGCTGATGTGCTTGGTCGGATAATGCCCTGAGCAAGCATGGCGGCGCATTGTGTCTCAAGCTCATCTTTCTGCAGCTGTGCATAGCGGTATGGCCGGACCGCCACCGGCTCGGTGCCCGGCAAGAGATGGATACGGTGATCAAACGGTCGCTGTGGGGTCAGGCCCGTGGGCTCCAAGAACAAGTCAGCAAACTCAGCCAAGAGCAGCTTCATGTAAGAAGACAGTTCTGCCATTGCGAGCCGTGGTGCCCTCGGTGCGTTGACGCCAACCCACTTGACTAATTGATCATTGCGCCAAAACGCCATCGTCAAGCGTTCGAAGTTCCAGATGATGGTTCCCAGTGTGTGCAACCAATCACAGCCAAGGACGATTTCAAAACCGCCCAATGGAATGATATAAAGGTCGAGGTTGAACTTCTCCTTGTCGATTTGGATCGTGACGTTCTTGCAAACCCCGTCCGATGCCACACGTTCGCCATTGGCGACACCCACAGTGAGACCCGGGCGTGGTTCTGGTTTGAGTCCCAAGCGACGCGCTGTGTCAGTGTTAAGGAAGCAGTGTGATGATCCTCAGTCAACCAGCGCGACAAGGTTGGTGTCGAGGACGGAAGTGGCCAATTGCAGGGTGGCACCCGATTGGATTCCTGTGAGTGCGCACATGGACACCTGCATGTCGTCCTCCAACACGGCGTCATGCACATCGTCGGCTTCGTGGACCTCAAGATAGTAGATGCCTTTCCTCGTGCACTTGCCTATGTGATCCTGGGAAAACTTCTCCGGACAATTGAAGCAAAGTCCTTCGAGGCGACGACTGGCCATCTCATCCGGCGAGAGACGCACAACACGTGGTCCTGCAACTGCGTTGGGTTTCGAGTTCGTGGCTGCTGTCGGGGAGGAGCTCGCGGTGATCGCGAGGGGTGCTGGCTTGCTGGGCACGCTGTATGAGGCCGACGATCTGGGTGACGGACGTGGCGTGGTGCGCACGTTATGGCGCGCATCGTCATCTTCCACCTGCGAGCGTCGTTCGAACGCACGAGCTAGAGCCATGGCGTCCTCAAGAGATTCCGGCTTCTGCATCTCCACATCAGTGCTCATGGGATTGCGCAGGCCGGCTGTGAATATGTCAATCTGCTGTCGCTCCGTGACGCCGTCGCAACGTGCCAGCAATTTGAGGAAGTGGTCCTGGTACTCGTCGACTGTACCCGTACGCCGGAGATGCGTCAGCTCGCCCAACGTGTTGCTGCGCACCGGGGGCCCGAACCTCTTGTTGATGCTGTCAACGAACTCTGGCCATGGGGGCGCGGAGCCGCGGTTCTTCTCCAGACGATAGTACCACTGGCTGGCCGCGGCGTTGAGGTAGAACGAGGCCGTCCAGACTTTCTGATTTTCTGGCGTTCCCTGCGAACGGAAGTACTGTTCGCACTTATGCAACCACCGGAGCGGGTTGTCAGCGCCATCGTACTTTGGGAAACGGAGCTTGTGGATGATCGATGGCGGCGGCGGCGGCGCGGTGTGAGACTCGCTGGACGAAACGTCGAACCGGCCTTGCTTCTCGAGGACTTGAGTCTGGACGTTCTGGATGGACGCCGCGAGACGTGAAGCTTCTTGCTTTTGCGCGGCCGAGTTGGAATCAATCTTGGCACCGAGCTCATTGATTTTGGTGACCAACTTGTCGACGATGGTTTCCAGATTCCCCACCGTGACGAACGCGTCGTCGCCGGTAGTGTCGGCTTTGCCGTCGCCGGGCTTGGCGCCGTCGCCTGGCTTGGTACCGTTGACCATGGTGGCGGTGGAGCGGTGGGTTTAGCGGCAACGATGGCTAAGGGGCTGTGGAAGCGATTGGCGTGGTGGAATAAACACAGGTCGGAAGATCGAGTCTCTGATACCAAATTGATACGGCTGGTATTATTGATATGAACTCGACGTGATTACAACTCGATAGCAGCTAGCAGTGCCCTACTCGCCCTCCTCGGAGACTCTGAGTTTCGGTACAACTTCTGCTTAATCTCATTAACAAACTTTGGCTCATACATATAGAACTGACACAATCCTAACAGACCACGACTCAATAACTTGCCGACTAACAAACGTATCCTAACCAGCCACGCTAACAAAACTGAATTACAAACGATTAGCCACTTTTAGGATCCTGGGACTTCTTGCGTCGCTGGTACTGATTTCTGAAGAATGTGTCCACTACATTTATGCATATAGAAGGGGTCATAACAAGAACTGATATAATGAACCGGAGTCTCCATTCTGAGTTTTCCAGTCTAGTTATTGTAAGTTAATCTCGCTTTCAGTAAAAGAGGGGTGATCTTATGCGGAAAAATTAGAGTAATGATAAGACACATTTTTTTATTTCTATACATGTGTGTTCTTCGGTGTACATATGGTATCTTACCCTATTTGCTTCAAAAGCATGCACTGGATAGGCGTACACTGATTCAGTTTGTTGTTTTTCTTTCACATCTTTCCTTTTCGTTTTCTGAACAGATTCATCAACTAAAATAGTGTTCCTTTTTGCTAGGTAAAAGCATTTCAAAAGGCAAAGGCAGCTGTTGCTGCCCTAAAGGAGAAGGGGGTGTATACTGTTGGGGCTTCAGGTTATTGCTGGGGAGGTGAGCACCATTTTTTGCTGTACTTTGCCTCTATCTGTTAAGGTTTGGTCTACTAGGCACTGTGTCTTGTTCACATTCAGCTAAGGTAGTCGTGGAGTTGGCAAAATCTTATGAGATTCAGGCCGCAGTACTGTTGCACCCTACATTTGTTACTGTCGACGATATCAAAGGTCAAGTTCTTATTTATTTAGAAGATGCACTATGTTCTATTGCACATGCTGACCTCTATAATTTTATTTTTCCAATATCAGAGGTGAAATGCGCAATTTCTGTACTTGGAGCTGAGATTGACAAAATTTCACCACCAGAATTAATCAAGCAGTTCAAGAAGGTTCTTTCTACAAACTCTGCGGTAAGTTAAAATCTCATCAAGTAGTCCTAAAGCGAGGCCATTTGCTTGAATTACATAATCAGCCATATTACTTCAGCTCTAAAGTCAAAAGATGTGAAACCATCTATCATCGGTTAAATTTGCATTTTGCATGTATATCGCAGACCTTGCCTTTCAGAATCTGGAGCTCCTATCTGAACTTTTTGCTTCTATGAAGCATTCGATCCTGAAAATGCTTTTGTCCTGCTATACAGGTTGGTCACTTTGTTAAGATTTTCCCTGGTGTCCGGCATGGATGGAGCGTCAGATACAGGCACGATGATGAAACGGCTGTGAAGAGTGCCGAGGAAGCCTTGACAGACATGATCCACTGGTTTCGCACTAACCTGAAATTGACGCTAAAGTTGAAGCCTTCCATGTAATCGTGCTTAACCTTTGAGATACAGTCACTGAAGATGTCGGATCTACTTGTTTGTGGTTATACAACTTTCTCCTTCTATTTGAAGTATTATTGGAGCCCTTCGGGCGCGGAAGGATGGAGCCCTGTCTATTTGAAACATGGAATCATACTTAACTTACAAAAGAGGAATTCATTCAGAAATACAGTCACTGTTCTTTATCAGAAGGTTCAGTAAGCTGCCAATTTGCCATATCATATTGAAACTCATCATTAAGATTCAAACATTGGTGTTGTACGGTTTCAACAACTACGTAATTATTTTGTAAGCATACTCCCTCTCTTTGTTTTGAAGATCTGTATACGGATGAAACTACAACTTTTAGCAAAGTTGGTTGCGGAACCAGTAAAAGTTTGAGATCCGGGCTGCTGTATTATTACAGCCTTCTTTACTAGTTGATAACATCAAAATGGAAATGATTTTGCTGGAGATTTTCCCCTGGCGTACGTACTCGTTCTATTGTTATAAGGGCTTGAATTTCTTTCTCTGTTATATTTGTAGCACCCAACCTCAAATTAATAAGGGGTTTGGCTAACCAGGATCTTGAGCGGGTGATACTTGACGAAGCAAGCATTTCAAATGACCACACGCATAAGCATAAATAAAATAATTTTACAACAAGTTTAGTTATTACATTGGTCCGACGATTAACATAGGATACACGGTTCGAAAGGTGGTTTTTAATACATAAAAGGGTTTGAAATTCGATTACATGAAAGTGAGCGGAAGCGAACACACGACAATATAGCTAAAGTGAATTCATGTCAGGCCATAGACACGATTTCACTCTTCATGCTCCGAAGATGGAGAAACAGGAACCACTTCAAAAGACCACTCACCTGCATAAACATTTTC
>LAPY01000455.1:183839-198419 GCA_000970635.1 Eragrostis tef | reverse complement strand
GTGGTGGGAGAAAAAACCAGCCACAGCCATCAGCAGCGGCCGGACATGCCGGTTGTGTTTTAGTCATCTGTTAGACAAATAGCAATTCACTTTACAATTTACTTTTCTTCCCGCTATTAGTTACCAATGATGGTGGCTATAGCCAAAATCTGAGGCAGTATCAACGCCTCAATGGTGTCACCACCTCTCTTTCTTTTCTTTCTTTTAATAGAGAAAACTTCAGTGTCTTTCCCTCAATTTTCTTATTGAAACAAAACACAAATTTTACAAGGTGCCGATCAGAGGTGCCACCGCTCATGATTATTATCTCTAGTATTTTCTTCCACTTAAATCTTCTGATGGAATTTAGCACTCAAGAACTTAGTACCGGCTATTTTCTGAAGATCGGAATCCAAAGAAATCCGTAAGGCCTTGTTCGGTTCGGCAAAAAGTGGCCCGGAACGAGCTTGTTCCGGCCGGCTTTGTTTGGCCCGGCTTGAAATCAGAAGAAGGCCTGATTCTCCGTTCGGTTAGATGCGGCCCGTTTCGAAGTCGGGCTTCTTCCGGCCGGATCCGCCACTCTAAGGCCCGGAACCGGGCCTCGAGTCTTACCTCCTGGCTCCATTCCGGCCTGCTTGAGTGAACCAGCTGGCTCCACTCTTTCCTGGGCTGCCATGAAGACGGGCCTGAATAAAAACTGGACTAACCGAACAAGGCCTAAGGGACCTCGGGTTCCCTCACCTAAGCATGTTGTGTGCCGCGAGTAGTTGAATGATCGTGTCCATCTTAGGTGATTTAATTTTATATCAGCACTCCATATCCTCTCAACATGGGCGGCATACAGAATACCACTGTTTCATTTGGTTGACTCGTACGGGCGTCACATGCCCAAAGTGCGCTTGTCCGGGGAATGGTTTTCGATCGAAATGAGCGTATATCAAACTCGAGTTTCTGAATCTGGTAGCGATCAACGGATCAAGACTTGAAGAGGCATATATAGTAGCAACACGTAGTCGGTGCGTGTGAACAACGCGATCTTTGTACTGTTGCATCTCGTCCGCGTAATCCTGCTGCCCACACACGTTACACGTAGGCCCTTTGTGGGTGGGGGGCGAGCTACGGATCGAGAGGCATACATATATATAAAGTTTGGAATTATGCAATCCATGCCGTTCATAGATCTGTTGGGGGGCGTCAAGTGCTAGGCATCGATGCATCACGAACCGCATGCTCCCCTGCTCGGCACGATATGTACAACAACGCTTCTTAATTCCTTGGGACGGTACGCATGAATGCGAGATTCATATGGACAGCGCAACGGAGTTGAAAGCCTAGTATTGTCGAGAAGATGGTCCTGATTGACGGTGACTCTACGAGCTCGTTCCATCAATACGTATGGTTCCGTAGATTGACCCACTCGATCGCACGATGGAGCAGGTCGACTTCGACGACACCGGGGTTTAGTAATCTGCTACAGGTAGATCTAAGACGTTTAGAAGCTTATAGAACATCTGCAGCTGCAACTACATCCAATTGCATGATCTTTTTCAGATCAGAAAAAGAAGTTGAGACCATGATGTGTGGTCGCTCTGTGGCACAGATCGATCGGTCGACCGATCTGAAAACGCTGGAAAAATTTAACCTTGGACCCGAGCATGCGTGCTGTCGCCGTGATCGGCACTTTCAACTCTCCCCCGATCCACGTCGCGCACACATGCGAGCAACTGATCGAATCAATTCCTTTCATGCTCCGGTTTACCGGCACCCGAAAAGCAGTGGACCGATCGACCGATCGATCGATCCTTCTGAATCTGATCCAGCAGCAGGCCGTCCTGCTGGAACGTGCCACAGTGCCGAAAATGTTTGATAATCATTGTTGCAACTCCACAAAGTCCTGGAGTAAACTAATGGCGCGGAGAGGACGACGGTAGTGCGGCGACGTGTATGTACGTGTCCCCGATCGAGATTCGCGGAGGCGGTAGCTAGCTAGGATAGATCTCCAGCTCGACCACCAGCCGCTGCTCCTGAATCCTGATAAGGGCGATGCCGTGGTGGGATACATACACGCATACATACTGCCCGTATATAAAGAACCGCATCGACCGTGTCTCACACCGACGAAAGGGGGCCGAGCAAGAGGGCCATAGAGAAATCCGGATGTTTACCTTGGTATGGCAAGTCTTGGGCCCTGCGCGCTGCGCGCCCCAGACCCCAAAGATACGCAAAAGCGGGGCGCGGTGAGCAGAGATGGTATGCTGTTGTCTGCATCCCGCATTGGTTATTGGAGGTCGACGAGGACCACACCACACGGCTCCGCTCTCCCCGTACGTGCCGTAGACGACGACGACGACGACGACGACGCCGGCCACGGATGGCGTCAATTGGTTGCGGAGCCCGACGTCTGAGATCGAATTCATTAGCTTATCGCGTAGTTATATATGTGCATTGTTAATAAACGCGCAACGACCTCTTTGCATGGAACTGGTAGTGCGGAGCAGAGTGCGCGTTGGTTATCTATGTACTATACTACCACTACCAACTTTCAGTTAGAGATCGAGCGAGCCGCGACAACCGTACTGCACGCGGCGATCGCCGATGGAGCGGTGGCGCTCGCTCCCTAGCTGATGCGCGCCAGCGATGGGTGGCCGCGCACCGCCGCCTTCACAGCTGCCTAGCCACCGCCCCGATCGATCTCCATGTTTGTTTGGCACACGCTGCCACGCGCCCCAGGCCGGACCATCCTAGCATGTCAATGGAATGGAAGCATTCCCTCCGCGCGCATGCCTCCGATCCACCGTCCCCGTACACCGCCCGTGCACGTCTCTGGAGCTGTGTCCGATCGATCGAGAGAAAAGGGGCTTTACTACATATCAACATGGGGCGCGTCATTCACATGGCGACCCAAGGGAGCTGTCTCCTCCGGAGCTGTTTGCGCCCGTCGGTACCGCGATTCGTTTCGGCAATCGCGAAGCTGATACTACTACTACTACTACTACTACACAGCACACACACACACTGGTAAATGCAGAGGCATGTTTAGGTGGCGTGACGAAGTGCGGATGGTGACGCGAGGAGGGAGGTGGGTGGCGGATCGGTCAAGAAGCGGCAGCTAGGGGGGAGCACCACGATCCCCTCGTCACGCGACGGAGCAAGCGGACGAAATTTAACCGGCCACGACGCCACGCCAGCAGACCGATCGCAGCAGCCATGTGCTAGAAAACAGCCAGGCGCATGGCTGCCGGCCCGGCCGAGCTAGAATAGAAATGCCGTAATTAAACTCGGCATGCATGATGTAGTACATATTTGTGAAACGAAAACAAAAGGAAAGGGAAAATGGAGTCGGTCGCAAGCATCCACTGGCCGCCAGCTCGTGATTACTAGCTAGCGGAGCGGAGAGTGTGATGAATGAGTGCTCGCACGTCCCCGTCACGTGTAGTGTAGAACCCCTCGCCAGCTCGCCTAATCTTCTTGACAGTTGACGCTTGACACCACCAATGCGACATCCAACCAGGAGGCCTTTTCGTGAGGATTGTGGACGGATGTGTACGCAGATTGTGTTGGAAGAACACGGGCCCGTGCTCTGGCCCATTCATTGGTCGTGTCGAACAAACCGGAAAGGAAGAGAGTGCCATTGCCAGCTACCTGGCGAATGATTCTTGTCTAGGGACAAGGAAATCTGGCGAATTATTGCTTGCTTGTGTGGAAGTATCGGTTTTTTTCTACTACCCTAGTATGGTGGACATCTGATGCTCCATTTTCTGTTGACTTCCTACCCCAGCCCTCTCCACAATGTTGTTGCCTTTAAAATCCGTAGGAAGCTCCGTTGCCATCCGCCGATGCTCTGCCTTTCGGCCGCCGACACACAACCCGGCCTTTCTTCGCCTCACCACCTATGTATGGGTCCTCTCCTCCGCACTCCGCGAGGCAGGCTCATGTTTCGCGCCGGTGTCATCTTCTTCGCCTGCCCACGCACAACAGTTGGTCCTCTACTCCTCCCCGTGGCCTAGGGCAGCCCATCTTGGCAAAGCGCAAGCAACCAAAACCGTCGGGTCCAAAGCCTCGCTGCATCATGCAACGCCGCGTACGCACGTATCCATGGCCCGGCTGGCTACGTACGTGCCTTGTGGCTCTACGCACTCGCGCAGGGACGCCGCGTCACGCATAGCGGAAAAGGGCTCGTGAGATACGTGCGCCTTGCGCCCGTCGTTTACCACGATTCGGTTATCGGCAACTGCGAATTACTAACCTTAAAACGCATCCTCAGTGAATCATAATGCCGTACATTACAGGCATGACAACGGCAGTTCATGGCTGCGGGTCGTGACGTGAGGCGCGTGCCGGGGCGGTCAAACAGCAGCAGGTGCCCCTCGAGGGGCGAGTAAACAAAACGGGTTTAACCGGCGGCGCCGCGGCAGACCGATCGCAGCCACCATGTGCTAGAGAACAAGCTGCAGCGTCTCAGCCGGCATGCTGCTCTCCTCTCGTGAAGGTGAAGGCCAGTTGCTGGGGAAGAAAATAAAAATGGATGCGGTTTATGATCCACTGAGGATGCGTTTAAGGAGTGTGTACCCAGGCATCAAGCATGCCGTCCATCCAACCACGCCGGTTTTCACGTCAACCGTGGACCTGTGGTGGGTTGAATTCTTATCGAAGCCCACTTAGTTACCTGGAAGGAGAAAGCATATGGGCCTAATATTGGGCTACAAATATGGGCCTAAAATGTGGCCCATGTAGCCCAACTGACGGTGCACACTCTTTTTTTTTTGTGGGTACACACTCCTGAACTTGTACTCTTCTAGCTGGTTCTAGTCTACATGCAGAACTGAGCGGAAGGAAGGCAGTGGATTCACAATTAATACTATTCACTACTAAAAACACCAAAAGAAAAACAAATTCGTGGCCGGGCACTGAACAGACAGATGGCCTAGTGTGCACTTCATTCCCTTGTATTTTAGCAGCACCATGGAATAAACTCCGATCGTCAAAAAGAGAGTCCCGGATCTTCTTTTTCTCTTTAGCAAAAACACCGAAAATGCAAGCCACACAACTACACAAGGCTGGCTGGCTGGCTGGCTGGCCAAAGAAAAAGAGAGGCGCGAAAGCGAAAGCGCCTGCTGTCCCTAAAAACCAAAGCGTCGACCAGAATCGTATACACAGTCCGGGGGCCCAGGCCCGAGCTTCGCACGTCACACAAACAGCCGAGGTCAGGAGCGCACACGTACACCGCGCCACGGAGCAGGAGCCTCTCACTCCTCGTCCCCCCCGCGGCTCACGGAAACCTCAACCCCCCGCACCCACCCAGGTCGACCTCCACAGAAAGAGCAAAACAAAAGAAAAAGATGGAGCTCTTCGTCGCCACCACCGCCTCCGCCCGCGCCACCACGCCCTTCTTCGCTCCCCTCCGCCGTGGAGGTTCTCCATCCGTCGCCGTCCCGCTCCGGCGCCGCCTCCTGGCTCGAGGTCTCAGCTCACCCTCGCCCCCTCGGTACCAGTAGCTGGAAATCCCTTCCTGACAATGCTGTTCTTTTTCACTGCCATGTCTGCTTCAGGCTGGCGCAGCGCCAGTGCGGCCGTGCCCGACCCGGTGCCGTCCGAGGAGCCCGCTTCCGCCTCCTCCACCGTCGCCGTCACGGACAAGCCTGATTTGCCGGCCGACGAGAAGGTTGGAGAGGAAGAAAGCTCGGCGTCCAGTTCCTCTGTGGAGGCGGCTGTAGTGGCGCCGGCGTCTTCGGGAGCGTCCGGGGAGGAGGGCGGCAGCGGCGGCCTCGATGACATACTGAGCAAGGTATGGCCCTGTTGCGCCTTACATTCCTGCTGTTTTAAGGTCCCAATTAGCTCGCATTTCTGATGCTGCGTGTGCTAATGCTTGTTGACATCGTGATAAATGGAGGGGGATTAGCCTCATACAATTGAAAAAGGGGAAATTAGAATCCATCACTATTTCCTGCGCCTTAAGTTGATTACACCGGTGGTTCACATGGAATTAGCTCCAGTTGAAATGATATTAATTTGAGACGACTTGGTTAAAAATGGTGCTTTTGAGTCAACCATTTTCCATATTATCGGCGTGTGGTACTCCAGTTAAAAAAAAGTAGGGACTTTATCCCCTGCCTTCATTGGAGGCAATAAAAGGCAACCGAGCTCCTTGCTCGACCCCGGCGCGTGGTACTCCAGTAGCCATGAGAACTAATTTATTCCAACAGTAGTCCTTGTAAGACTGCTTATTAGCTATCAACGTGTCATAGAGCACACATGTAAAATAATTTTGGCTTCAATGGGTTAAGCAAATGATCAATATAGGAGTATATCATTTTGTTTGCATGTAGCTTGCTTCACCCTTGGTTTTATAATTGGGAAAATTCATTCCTAAACCTTCTCTAAGTTGGCTATAATTTACTCAATACTCGGTATAACTCACGCATTTGTGAGTTCATTTGTAAGGAGTCGATGTTTACAGGCTGTTTAACATCCAAACTCTCTGAGGAAAAAACACCCACAGATTGAAAAGAAAAGGAACACATTTTACAGTTTGTTTCACTTGTTTGTCTCAATATCCAGAACTGAGCTATCTCCATGTTATGTGTAAATTGCAAACTTATGTGCGGTGTGCTCCATTTTAAGATTCGCATAACACATTATGAAATCACACTTATCATTTGTGTCAGATGCACCACCAGACAGATACCTTAGTTTCGTTTCTATTCTATCAAATGTGAGTCTGTTTGCACTTTCATTTATTATTCTTAGAACAAAAAAAGATACATGCATTGCATTAATCTCATGATTCAGTGTAAATTTTCTGATTTCCAACGTAACAGTATTTTACTTGTGCTAGAAATTTCTTGTGGATCTAACGAATTTTGTTCTTCTTGGATGCCTTTTGAATCTTGGATGGGTTCATTGCTATGTTTGTGCTTATTTATATGTCATGGCTATATTTTTCAGTTGGACATTGAAGTGACGCCCACTTTAATCCTCACTGGATCTGGTGCCTTTGTTGCTTTATTGGTTCTCTCCTCTGTTGTTTCCGCAATTGATTCGGTTCCCCTGGTACGTACCTACGGCATCGACGGATGAAATCTGTATTTATATTTAAGAGCAAATATGCACTAACCGTCTTAGCCCACTTATTGCAGCTTCCGAAATTGCTGGAATTAGTAGGGATTGGCTACTCAATTTGGTTCACATATCAATATCTCCTTTTCAAGGTACATCTAAAATTTGTAATCCCCACACGAAACCATCCTAAACTGTACCTGATGTGTGCTAAATTACCTGATGGGGTTTCCCTTTTCAACTTCCTTTACGCAGGAAGGCAGAGATGAGCTGTTTGCGAAATTCGAAGATCTCAAACAGAGGATTATTTGAGCTTTTGGCAAATGATCTTTTCTCATATGTTAGGCTTTACAGACACCTTATTACTAGTTTTTCTCTTTTTCTTTCAAATATTTCCTAAAGTGTAAAGAAGGTCATGTATCTAAGTCTAGTTTCTTCTCTTAGGTCTGTTTTCAGACTTCTGATGTGTGACCAGTCTGCTTGTGCACGTCTTTCTGTTGTTTTTACTTGATCCTATGTATATACCATTTGGGTAATTGGTTAAAAAAATTGGAGCGCAATGACTACATTCTGACTCCTCCAGGCAGTTTTGAAATTCTATTTATTCCAGTTCAGTGATCATCAATCCAAGTTCCTTGTATGAATGGCTCTGAAGCCTTGAAAAAAGGATGAACCTACGTTAAACTCTAAGAGCTTTATTTTGAGCTTTACGCAAGCAATATTCTAAATCAATCTACTTTTAAATGCCTTTGCAGTGTTTTTGTTGTTAGAATCATCTTTAAATTACAGAAGTCACGTGGCTGCTATTACATCGCTAAAATGGATAAAAAATCTATTCATGATTATTTACACTACAAAATGCAGTATCCCTTTTAGAATATTAATAAATCTCAGCATCTAGTTATTTACATCACAAAAATGGGTAATATATGCCGGACCTTTTAGTCAGTCCACTGAACAGAGCACAGATAGTATATGCCGGACCTTTTTCGGGAATAGACGATTACATTGCATAGGTTAGGAACAGTATGTTACATAGAGGGGACAACATGTAGCATAGCCTCTTGCAATCTACAACAGCTGATCGACAAATAGAAATCAACTCTGTTGTAAGATGAGTACAAGATGTCATCTTTCATTCCCGCAAAATGGTAGTCATACCACATTCTAGACTAGATGGAATTTTACAACAGCTAATGGATCCACACCGTGGCAACCTGAACAAGTTCACCACATCGAGTACCTTATGCCAAGACCATTGCAAGTAAGTATTAAACCCTTGTGCCGGTTCAGGTAATCCTGAAGTAGTCAAATAAACTGTGAGAACAAACAATCTTGTGACAAGATAACAATAGGGGGAAAAAAAGAAGCTTACCACAACATTTGGATCTTGAACATACAGGATGCCTTTCTTGTCGTACTCTTGCCTTTTTGCAGGATTGCTCAGAACTGTTAAAAGAAAAATTCGGGAATCAGAACATGAACATCACGTCCCAGGATTTGTCTTCTAGAAGCAAAAGTATAGAAAGCACTGTGAAAGAATATTTCTTTAGGAAAGAAGATACATTCTCATAAAGTTCCTTGCCTAGAGCTAGATTGATGGTGATACAAAGTAAAAGTTCAAAATATTTTAACAGATGTAGCTCAAGCTCAATGGACACCTAGGATAGCTTCATTTATGATATTTCATATTTGCCAACAAATCTAACCCATAATTTGTATAAACTATACATGAATGTTTGCATGAAGTAACGATGAATTTGTCCTGAATGAACACAGAAGCCTCAATGACTCGCCAAGCTAGTAAATGAAGACGGTATGCCGCTGATGAAAACTGTTTCATAGGTATTATATTAGATATGAAGCGAAGTTGGTTCATTTAAGGAAGTAAAATATTCCTACAACCTTTTATTCAACAAGAAAACTAATAGTGCATTTCTTATTATTGTTAATTCGTGGTAAGTGTTACATATCATGTACTAGGGCATATCCTTAGCCTTAGAGTAGTCAGCAGCATCACAGCCAGGGACAGCAACTGATCCATGGCCAAGGAACCGCGGGCTGATATTCACGATTCCCGACCTGATGAGCAAAATCTTAACAATCTAAAGTCTTTATGACGTCTCTCCAGGGCTAACAAACCAGAGACTTGTCATTATATATTTTTAAAGCATTGTCATAAACACTGATTTGCTAATTCTTACAAAATCTTAAGGCTTTAAGTGTTTTGATATATTCCTAGTCTTATGGAGTTATTGTTAACCTTAATCTTGAACTCCTAAAACTACCGCAGGGTTGAGAGTAGGTTAGCATTATGTGCATCAGGGATTGGTTGAAGAAACAAGTCCATACAGTTCAGTAATTATATGTGGGTACATTTGTATACTCTTGTATCCAGATCAGTGTCATGCTTTGTCACTTCTTAACGACATCGAAGATTATACAAGCAAACACAACAGGTAAACAGCAGAGAAAAATTATGCTGCCTATACGGCATTCAAAAACAGTAATCAGGCAATGGCATCAAGCAAAACAGACATAGTACAATTTATGCTGTGCTTCTGACTAACCAGCCAAGCTCACCTTGGTATGCCTCATTGATCTCCTGAAATCTGGAGGTGGCATTTTCTTCACCCTGCTTCTTATCAGGATGCCATTTCTACAGAAAATGAAAGAAAAATGGATCAACAGTCATCACCGATACAAAACTACTAACTACTAGGTGCAGCACAATCTACAATGAAATAATTCGTGCAGGTAAAATGCCATTTCAGGTTACCAATTTGCACAGGAAACTACACAATGAAAGTATTGGTACTTTATTGGTGTTGTAAATCAGGGACAGACACTAACCAGCGCCAGACGGATATAGCTGGACCTGATCGCCTCCTCCGACGCATCAAAATCGACTTCCAATATCTTGTAGTAATCCTGCAGAGCAAAATTGCACCGGTGGCGCGGGACATAAGCTTCCTAAAACTCCAAAGTACACGAAATGGGAAAAGGGAATTCAATTATCTGTAATTGCGC
The DNA here is from genome assembly GCA_000970635.1 of Eragrostis tef. NCBI lineage: Eukaryota > Viridiplantae > Streptophyta > Magnoliopsida > Poales > Poaceae > Eragrostis > Eragrostis tef. The sequence continues at coordinate 188,354 of LAPY01000455.1, read as the reverse complement.
TCCAAATTCCAAGCGGCCCTCGGTTACCAGAGGATTGGGATAATGAAAGCAAAATGGATCAACAGTCATCACCAACACAAAAATACTAACTATGAGGTGCAGAACAACCTGCAATGAACAAGTCTGGGATAGATACCAACCAATGCAAGACGGATGTAGCTGGACCTGATCGCCTCCTCCGATGCATCAAAATCAACTTCCAGTATCTTGTAGTAATCCTGCAGAGCATCGGCGCAGGACTATAAGCTTCCTAAATCTCCAAAGTACGCGAAATGGGAAAAGGAAAGTCGATTCTGTATAATTACGCTCCAAATTCCAGACGGCCCTCGGTTACCCGAGGATTGGGAGGGGAAATGGGGGAACAACAGGTCGAGGTAGCCTTGCGCCTCACCTTGGGCTTGGAGAGGAGGGAGACGAAGTCGAAGTCGACGGGTGTCTCCTCCCGCGTCGCCTCCCCGCAGCCGCCCTCCCACTCCCACATCCCGTCCTCTGGATGCGGGTTCCTCGCTCCGCCGCCGCTGGTCTTCTGCTCCTGCCTCGGCCGTCGGCGAACGGAATCGATTCCCGGGGTTCCTTCCCGGAGTTTGGCTCTTTTTTTCAGGACTGGAGCAAAACTTGACACGCCCGACGCGCCTTCGCCTGTTGTTCGTTGGGCCAAGGTCCACCACCAGCGGCTCCTCGATTCGGCCTTTCGTCTTCATTTCGGCCTTTTGGGCGACGGAGATGAAACTCAGTCCATGGGCTGGTCACGGGTATACACTCCCCACTTTCTCAGCCGGTTTCTTCGTTGTCAACCTTACTCTACAAAACTCTCGACATTTGGCCATCGTGCGTCCTGACAAATGCACGACCGCAGCCAGCAACCCAGTTCGAATTAAAGTTGGGTTAGCATCGCGCAAGCCGCGCACCACCGTGCGCTCCCACTAAAATACTGGTACGAGCAAGGCAACCCCCACATTTGTAAAGTAGCCACACCACGAGACGATATGCGAAAGCTCAGCCAAATTGAATAAACGAATTTTCCAGGAAAACCACCACCAGAGCCCAGAGGAGACGCTCCGCTTGAACCTTTCAGGAAACTCGTCAGCTTTTTGACGCTGCCGGATTTGGGTCAAGGGCTCAAGGCCCCCGTCGTCTACGGCACCTGCCGTGTTTCCTGGACGAGCTCACTGCCTGCAGGCTGCAGCTTTGCACCCCCACTTGCTGAAAACAACAAAAGAAGCGGCGCCACTGCGCCAGCCGTGCCAGCGAGCGCTTCCATTGCAGGCACCAGCAGACGAAGAATCCAATGCGATACTGTTTGTCCCCAGCCTGACATTCCGTAGTGCTGAAGGAAGCAGAGCTTGCGATTGCGACGAAAATGCTTCGCAATGCACGTGCAGTTTCACACTGCGCAGTGAACGAGGTCAGTCAAGGAAGAAAACGGGGCGATTTAATTAGCAGGTCAAAGCGTCAAAGATTTGGTTAAGAAGAAACGCCAAGGATGGACACGTTCGTGGTTTCCAGCTTTGCCCCCGGACTGGAGTGAGGCTGGACGCAATCGCGCAGCCTTTCCGTGCCCGCGGTTCGCGTGCAGCGCTTTGCATGTGACGAGAGAGTGCGTGACAGAATAATGCGCCGAATGCGCGCACAAGCCCCAGCCGCCGAGCTCTCGTCTAACCCGACCAAACCACCGCTCCCTTTTCCGCGTCACACCGAAGGAAAAAAGCGCCGCCCGCTTTGCTCACGCTACCACACACACCTTGGTGAAACTGGAGAGCCACCACCTTCGTGAAACTTACCGAGAACGAACTTTGCTTCTTTTTTTTTATCACGGTTGTGAAAAGGCGCATGGGATGCAGATGTGCTAACCACTTGAGAAACGTCCAGTGACAAGGTACTAGAAATTCAGTATAAGGATGTAGTACGAGCAAAACAGAAATGTCGGCACATGTGTCTTTTCCAATCATAATGCTACGAGTAATAATGACGTGCCCAACAAAATAAACATGTTACTGCGTAGGGGATGTTTCAGGGTGTTCGTTTCCCATGAATAAAATTTTATCCAGAAGGAAATATTACCATTTAGAAATATTAAATTTTTACAAATAGGGGTTAATTTTCGAGACGAATCTAACGAGCTTAAAAATTAAGCTATGTTTTGCTACAGTGATACTATAGTAACCATTTTCTAGTTATGGCTTAATTACGCCATAATGGATTTTACAATTAGTTTTGTAATTAGACTTTAATTAGTACTACTAAATGATAATATTCTAAATGGCTAAAATCTTGACTAAAAAAACGAACATACCCTTCGTGTTCAGAAAAGAATTGTTTAGAACAACCGATGAGCCGTGAACTAAACATAAGCCTAGAGAGGACCATGAAGAGCGGCACGAGCAGGGCCAATGTCGCGGAGCTAAAAAGACATGGCCAAGTTACTTTTTTTTTTGTGATGAGCTAAGTGACATTTAGATTGAACTGAAGAAAGGTAAGACATCAAGGCAACGAATACGATGCCCTCAAAAAAAAAAAGGCAACGAATACGATCAACCTCAACACGAGGGATCATCTAGTATTAAATAATGCTATAGTAAAATAATTTACTACTTAACGTGATACCATAGTACACTACTTTGTAATATATAGTACATACATTAACATAGACCTTCATTCCGAGGGTAGCACCTACTGAGCATTTGCAATATTTGGCACACACAAATGCTAATCCTACTGCACTAAGAAAATGCCGATCCTACCATCGGTCGACTCCTTGCACTTTCGGCTTTTGCTCCCCGGGATTCATCATCCAGGCCCCACCTGCGCGCCAATTCCAGCACAGCAGCCCAGAAATGGGAACACCGAAAGCTCGAGGCGTCACTCTTCTATCAGTGGCACGCCTCCACCCACCACCGCAGTTCCCGCAAAACACCAGGGGCAAAACCGTCTCTCAACTACGTAGTACTAGAAGGGAATAAAACATCGCATAGGCTCATGAGTCATCCGACCACGCCGTTCCGGTAAAGAGCCCGACATGCGGGCCCCGCGCCCATGTGACTACAGCCCCCATGGCGACCCATGCGCCGCACCGAACACCAAGCACGCGAACCCAACGGCCCTGCCTCTCCCGATGTCCGCCACGTGTAATCGCGGTCGAAGTGGACGGCATCCGGCGTCCCCGCAACGGTTGGACGGCGTTCGGCGGCCTCAGCGGAGCGGGCGTGCGCAGCCGCGACGGCCCAAAGAGCGTTCCCACCGGCCAGTCCAACCCACTCCGCGAATTCCCTCGTAAAAAAAAGAAACAAAAAAAAGAAAAGAAAATCCCCACTCCGTGCACCACCGCCACCAACGTTTCGACCGTTACGGGAGGGCCCCGACGTGGCCGCGCGGCGCGAGCCCTGACGTCGTCAACGCCGGTGGACGCAAGCCAAGCTCTCGAGCTGGACTTCCCGTTGCGGCTGACGGCACGGAGAGGTTTAACGGAAAAAAAGGAATGGCCCCCAGCGAGCGAGTCCACCCTAACGTTGGAACGTTTTACGCGTAGGCCCCTTCCGCTCCGAGTAAAGTTATTTACTGCGTTTAATTTATCGTACTTTGGAAGGTCACCGGGCCGTAACAGTGAAGATAACGTACGGTAAATACCGAACTTTATTCGAAATCAATCGTTTCCTTTTCTGTAGATTGGAGTGAGATTATTCAGGATTGACCATACCAGCGCACGCGTTCGGACTTTACTCGTGGAGGATTATCTCCTCCTCTGTTATTATTTGTTTCCAAAAATACACTAATACCGCGTTAAGCAAGGACTCACCTGCAAAACCGGCCGTCCCCTTCCCCGTTTATTCGAAAGAAGCGGGGTTTAGTAATTTCGGCAGTACCACGAGCTGCTAATAAACTCGTCTTGTCCCTTTCCTCCGTCTCTCCTCGGCTCCTCTCTTCCCCTCGCCCACCACTCGGCTCCGCTCCACGCTCCCGTCGCTATCGCCCCTCGCGCTGCTCGCGAAATTCGTCGCGTCGTTCGTTCGAACGAATTCAAATCCGGCTCTCGCGTCACTCCAAGCGCCCGGAATCCGCGCGCCGGTTCGGCTACAAGTAAGCAGTTTTTCATGCGGCGTTTCGGCTCCCAATCCTCGGAATTTCCTTTGTTCAAATCTGAGGCGGAGTTTTTTTTGGGGGTGAATTTTTTGTGTGGGAGCACCGGCATTTGGTGTGGTTGGCTCGCGTTTCTGATTTTTGCTCGATTTGTTCGTCCATTTCAGCTGGAATGCGCTCGCCATGTTCACCGAGGGGCTAGATCGCGACGCGCTCAAGTGGGTGCGGGAGGTGAGTGAGCTCGCCGCGCCTCCGAAACCCAGCTGATTTAGGCTCTGATTTTCGTCTCTGACGCGTGTTTTCTGTGCGTGGTGGTGCTGTTTGTTGCGAATGCGGCGGCAGGGGCAGGGAGCGGCGCTGCACAGCCACGACCGCATGGACGCCATTCGCGCCGTGCGCGGCGCGGCCGGCCGCGGGGGCCTCGGCATGGCGCCGCCCGAG
>LAPY01000455.1:170145-181890 GCA_000970635.1 Eragrostis tef | reverse complement strand
CATTACTCGCCGCACGGCCGTGCCCCTGTACCGGTACGCCACCGTGCCTGGGCAGCAGCACTACTACTCCACCGATGACGGGTATTCGGATCTAAGTTCTTCGAGAGACACGGCACTGCCAAGGGCGAAGACACAGCAGACCCGGGGGGCCCAAGCGCGGATCGTTGGGCATGTTGAGGAAGAGTATTCCGACTCTGCAGGCAGTTCTGAGTTTTCTAGCCAGGTGGAGGGACGTAGCAATGGTGTGACCTCAAAGGGTGGGTATGCATCAGAGTACTCACATACTGGCCCAGCACGAAGGGAAGTGAATAACGTGGTTCCTAAGGCTCGTGCGCCTGCTGCAGAGAACTACAGGAGCAATGCACCTCTAAATTCGACAAACCACCAGCCAGAAAGCTATTCTGCTCATGTTCCTGTTCGAGTGGATGGGAAATCAACACCTAAAACGGTTTGTCTTCTGTGCTTGTTTACAAAGCATTTCCATTTCATCTGTTCTCTGCTTTGCTCTCTGCGATATGCCATCTGCTAGTTTCGTTTTGTTTCAAGCTGCAGTTGGATTTGAAAGTATTCGTTTTTCGGCTGTGTTTAGTGTCAAAATATGCTTGAAGTACGGCATTAAGCTCAAGGTTCATGATAGATGTGATAATTGCTATGCCATCAGTACTTTAGATGATCAATAATGTATTCATATTTCAAGCCTTGTTATTCAGTACATTGTCGCGTCATGGAGTTGAGACTTTAAATTATTTAATAACTTTGAAATGACGTAAAAAATAAGGTTACTGACCAATTTGTTCTCAGTGAACTGTTTGTTGCATCGTATGTAAATATTATGGTTATTCTGTGACAACACCATGCCAATAGTTCATTGGGCAGTTCGTTCTTTTATTGCTATACAAGGGACTTATTGTACCTGAATTACGTCCTGGATAAACCATAAAGAAATTAGGCTTCTGAACCCGCAGAATAAATAGTCTTTTTGCCATGTTTGTTCTGGGGTATCTATGTAGCTTAGTAATTAGTAACCCACAGCTGATTGGAATTGTCGTCTGTTAGTATTCGTATTCACAGTGTAATATAGCAAAGCCGAAAAGTTGTTAAAAATTTGGGGGACATATGTCGTTACAGGGCGTTCCATGGATAGGGCCATCTGATGTACTCAAAACAAATAAATAAATATGCTATCTGAATGATTTAAAATAACAATGCTGCATTGCTTTGTTGCTCACCGGCGATGTAGCGACATTGCTCATCATTCCCTGTTGTTTTCCTTTCTTTCTTTGTTTTCTTGTGCTTTTTGTCTAGTAGTTAATACAAAGGCATGCAATTCCCCTGCGTGTTATATAGGGAAAAAATATTCACTATCCTGGAAAATATGCTGAAAGTCACATTACAGAGTAGTTCTTGTATAGCCCCATATGTGTTGGTTGCGCTAATTGTGTCAATGTGATTGTTTCACTTCTGAATCCATTTTTGCTTTATGATTTGTTCTGTGTGCAGGATGGGTTGTCTGATGTACCTAGTGCACCACCCATACATGATTATGACCAGGTTCATAGCACGGCTACTCACCCCAATACAAATTTATCTGATGGCTTAGCTGCCAAAAAAGACGAGCACCATGAGGCTAATGATGGAGCTAACTTACATGATAAAAATAAAAGGTATCCTTTGTATATTGACTGGCAAAATAACATATTGTTAGCTAGGTAATTGTCTTTCTGTTAACCCAGCCTTCTTGTTTTGTTCGCTGCTATTTAGCACTGTAAATGCGGGACACACAGGCAGGCCATCTAGCTCAATTCCTCTTCGAATCCCCACCTTTCATGCCAGGTAAACAACAAATAACCTATAGTGGTTACTGGTCTATAATCACTTCTAACACAGTTCTTAACTGTCCATAGTTTGCAAGGCCCTTGGTATTCAGTACTTGCTTACGATGCTTGTGTTCGCCTGTGCCTTCATGCATGGGCTAGAGGCTGTATGGAAGCTCCAATTTTCTTGGAAAACGAATGCACACTCCTGCGAGATACATTTTGGTGAGTTAGAGTTATCTCTTACCCATGACCCGAAAATAGCTCATTAAAACTAAGAAATGCCATTAAAATTTGCACCTACACGTTGCTTACTTTCTCTAGCCACATAAAAATACCATTTTTGCTTACTACCTTCAACATGCATAAACCGTTTGTTTTTTGTGTTTCACAAGCTGGGTCATCATTTATTTTTTTAGCCTTGTGATAGCGCAATGTACTCATTCGTGCTGGTTATTCTACAGTTTAATTTTGTTACACTATAAATGCAAAAATTCACTAAGTTGATTCATGTTTGTTTCATTTAGCTTGCAAAATGTCTTGCTACAATCAGAAGAGGAGCTTATGGCCAAGCGCACATCGGAATTAGTTAGTGAAGGAGCCGCATCAAAGCCCAAGAAAACAATTGGCAAAATGAAGGTGCAAGGTATGAGAACTTCTTATTTAGATTACCCCTGCATTTTGTTGTCAGTTTATTTAGATCACATGCTAGGATTATTCTACTTCAAAAAGTGCCACGGTTGACAATACTAACTTAATTTTATTCTGATTGCAGTGCGCAAAGTTCGGATGTCTGTAGATATGCCTTCTGGTTGCAGTTTTTCATCGCTGCCTGTGGTGAAATTGGATACTGTTCGGCATCGTTTATCCAATGTACAATCAACGCTATCATCTGGATGGGAGTCTGTAAGGAGAGTTCGGGTCTTACCGCAACTTCCTGCTAACAGTTCCTTCTCAAAGCACAGCTTAGCATACATGCAAGCAAGTGCTCAATATATCAAGCAAGTGTCTGGTCTGTTAAAGGTTGGTGTAACTACGCTTCGGAGCACTTCGACCAATGAAGCACCACAAGGTAAAAATATGCTTTGCATAGAGTAAACTTCATCCTCTTGACATTAATCTCATAATATTTTTTTTCTTGCCTCAGAGACTTACTCCTGCCAGTTGAGGCTTAAAAGCTCACCTGAAGATGATGTGGTACCGCTGCAACCAGGATCTGGTGAAACACATGTCTTGTACGTGCTACATAAGCCACCATTCATCCTTTTGATCTAAATAATGGTTAATGTTGTGTATTTTCTTGATACTATTTCTATGGATATTTCAGCTTTCCTGATAGCCTGGGAGATGATTTGATTATTGATGTGTCTGATTCAAAGGGGAACCCCTGTGGACGTGTTGTTGCTCAAGTTGTTACGATGACGGAGGATCCTGTAAGATTTCCAAATCTTTTTGAAACTTGCCTTTAAAGTTTTGTTTATGAAAGGGTCTTTGTGTTTTTTTTCTACTTTGTGGCTCTAAATATATCATCTGCAATTTGTGTATCCTTGGTCCATGTTCCTCTAAAAACATATGAATTTCTTTGTGTAGGCTGACAAACTTCGCTGGTGGTCAATATATCGGGAACCGGAGCACGAACTTGTTGGTCGCATACAGCTATATATCCACTATACAACTGCTTCTGATGAGAATAACATGAAGGTACACACGCTGCACCCAAATATTCAATAACATGGAGTATTACCTTATTTCATGGCGGAAGTTACCTGTTGCTCTCAAGTTATTAAGTTAATACTGTAGTGATTTTGTTCCCGGTTAAGTTAATAGAGGCAAATGTTAATAGTAGTTGGCATTCAAGTTATTCGCTCATTTCTCGTTACTCCGGGAGTAACATTTTCTAGATCATGAATCCAGCTCATTTCTGGATTTTGATAGTTATGGATCATGAAACCGAAAAAATTGTTACTATTGAATATTAATGAATTTGATGCTGCCTATAGCATCGAGCTTACCGTACTAAGAGCATCTTTGATGGGAAAACAAATAATATTCTTAAATATCTTAGCGAATAATGCTGATGGAACTAGAGAATCTGCAAACTTTTGTTGGTTCAAATACACAAGAAACCAAACTAGCCTCTGAAGCCATACATAGAGTTGATTCAGCTACCCCATCCTCCTGATACAATATTTGTCCGGTCCATTTTCCTAGGTTGCACAAATTTTGTGCAAAGCTTCATAGAATGATACTAAATTTGTACTCATTGAATAGTTAAAAAGTGCAATTGCCTAACAAGGTCAAGAATGACCTGATTCCAGAATTACTTGGGTGGCTTTTTGAGCCTCCAAGGTAGTGTAATGTTTTCTCTACTGTTTGAGATGGCGTTTTCTCATTTCAATCTTTTTGACTATATATATCTGTGAAGAAAACCATCCTGCTTGGTTTCACTTGTTGAATGATAATTGTTGATTTTATATTAATAGCCATTCTTTGCTGTGTAGTATGGTTCTGTTGCAGAAACTGTGGCATATGATATCGTTCTGGAAGTTGCCATGAAAGCACAGCACATTCAGCAAAGAAACCTTGTCTTGCATGGCCCTTGGAAATGGCTATTGACAGAGTTTGCATTGTACTATGGGGTTTCAGATGCCTACACGAAGTTGAGGTACTTGTCTACTACCACATTGGAATCCACTCTTTTCTCTCTCATTTTTCGTCATCTTTCCTCTTTGTATTTCTATGAGATTGCTAAGTGCCAGTCCTTGCGCAGGTATCTCTCGTATATCATGGATGTTGCAACCCCTACAGCTGACTGGCTCAATCTTGTTCATGAGCTTTTGTTACCAATACTGATTTCAAACCATGGCACTGCTACTTTGAGCCATCAAGAGGTTTCCTTCTCTCTTCCATTAGATATTTTGTTTTCTGGATCATTGTGTTTTTGGGCATGTTAAGCAAGGAAAATGTTAACTTTAGTATTGTTAGATTGTTTGGTCCAACGAATTAATGGCCGAAACTAATAGATCTTTTTCCTTTGACTTATTTATTAGTATTTTTTAATTGTTTAAAATGTTGCTGTGACAAAAAAATATCTCACGATCGAGCAAAACTGCTTCATTAGAACCGAATACTGGGCGAAGTCGAGGAGCAAATTGAACAAACTCTGGCCATGGTTTTTGAGAATTACAAGTCGCTGGATGAGTCTATGCCATCTGGTTTAATTGAAGATTTTAGACCTCCAACTGGATTGGCTGCTGCTGCTCTGGAACCATCTATTAAGCTGTACACTCTTCTGCATGACATACTATCTCCAGAGGCACAACTAAGATTGTGCGGTTATTTCCAGGTCATTATTCAACGTTTCTGTATATAAATGATATGCTATATTCTCTTCTTGCGACTAATGTTCTGATTGATGTCCAGGCTGCTGCCAGGAAGCGATCAAGGAGATACATGCTTGAGACTGATGAATATGTAGCAGGAAATTCTGAAGGCATCAGAATGGATGTAGTGACCGTTACCACAGCTTATCAGAAGATGAAATCATTATGCAACAATTTGCGTAATGAAATTTTTACTGACATTGAAATTCACAATCAACACATACTTCCTAGGTATGTGGCTGTATCCATAGAGAGTATCTATGCTTTCATGGTATAACCTATTGTTGTACAGTACCATATATGCAATGTCTCTGGTTTGTTGTACATTCTATGGAACATCCACAATATGCAATATATCTTGTGAAACATTGTGACTTATCCACGTTTTTTTTTTTTTTGCTTCAACAGTTTCGTGGACCTTCCACACTTGTCTGCAGCCATCTACAGTGTGGAACTTTCAAATAGATTGCGTGCTTTTCTTGTTGCATGCCCTCCGGCAGGCCCTGCATCTCCTGTTTCAGATTTGGTGATTGCTACTGCCGACTTTCAAAAGGATCTTGCTAGCTGGAATATCTGGTAAAAAGTTCAATCTTTAATCAAGTTCTCTTCTTAACTGTGTATTGTTGTATATGCTTGCTCATATTTAAATTTTGTACAGCCCTATAAAATCTGGTGTTGATGCAAAAGAGCTGTTCCATCTGTACATTGTATTATGGATTGAGGACAAACGCAGGATGTTACTGGAGAATTGCAAGCTGGACAAGGTAGAAGCTATTTTTGTATTTGTGCTGTTGATGTCTTCCTCAGACAGCTAGATTTTATTTGTTTCTTCTTGATTTCACTGTACATCGGATTTGTCAATTGCAGGTCAAATGGTCAGGAGTTCGGACCCACCATATGACTACACCTTTTGTTGAGCAGATGTATGATTTGCTGAAGAATACATTGACCGAGTATGAGGTTATCATTTGCCGGTGGCCAGAATACATATTTGTTCTTGAGAATGTATGTTTGGAATCACTTAAGCTCTGTTTTTTCGTATGTGTGTGTTGGTGTTCTTGCGTCAGAAAGGAATCTGATTTGATCATGTTGTTTTTGTTCATTAAAGGCTATTGCAGATGTGGAAAAGGCAGTTATAGAGTCTTTGGAAAAACAGTATGCAGATGTTTTGACTCCACTAAAGGATTGTATTGCCCCAAAGAAATTTGGCCTCAAAGTTGTCCAGAAACTCACAAAGCGCAATTCTACAGTGCCTTATTCTGTACCTGAGGATGTAAGTTTTAGCATCAATTCCCATTACTTGAAAACGCAATTTTTAGCATCTGACCCCTATCTGCTTCCAGCTGGGCATTCTCTTGAACACAATGAAGAGATTACTTGATGTTTTACGCCCACGGATTGAGAATCACCTGAAGTCATGGAGTTCATGTATACCTCACGGTGGAAACACTGCGGCCATCGGAGAAAGACTTAGTGAAGTTTCTGTGACACTAAGAGCTAAGTTCCGAAATTACATGCAAGCAGTTGTTGAGAAGCTGTCGGAGAATGTGAGTGTGTTGCAAACATTTCATAGACAAATCATTTTTGTTATGTTTGGCACAAAAAAAGTGTCATAAATTAAATTGCTGCTCATTCGTAGCTCTTTCTGAAAAATTGTTCTGCGTGCATGAGACCAGCATATATCAAATTCACAATTTGGTAGCTTTCTTGTATTTAAAATGGCGTGTATTATGCATTACATATATTTCTATGTGCATTCTTCGAGTTCTGTCCTGGATTTGCCAGAATGAGACCGGAATTCCTGTTTATTTTATCTTTGTATTATTATAGTAGAAAATGGTATGTTGCTATCTAGAGATGAGGAATTTCTTTATGAACAGTTTGTATTCAACTTTCTGTTGCACCTCCAGCAACTTAGCAATTGATTCAGTTATAATACTGTTCTCTTTGTTGTATATGGTAGGAGTACATGATTATCTTCTGGTTTCTTCATCTTTGTACTTATTTGCAGACCCGCATGCAAAATACCACGAAGCTTAAAAAGATCATTCAAGACTCAAAAGACTTGGCGATTGAATCTGATATCCGCAGCAGGATGCAGGCACTGAAGGATCAACTGATTGAGGCGATCAATCATATGCACAAAGTCTCTGAAGTACATGTTTTTGTAGCTATATGCCGAGGATTTTGGGACCGAATGGGACAGGTATGAAGTATTAATAGTGCTGTTATTCTTTTTTTTTTATCAAATCTGCTACTAATTTAACCATGTTTAGGATGTCTTGAGCTTCCTGGAGAATCGCAAAGAAAACAAGGCATGGTATAAAGGTGCCAGGGTAGCTGTCTCTGTAAGTTCATGTTCCTCCGGCCTTGCTGTAGTATTGTTTATGATCCATTTATTCATTATTTTCTTTTTTATTGTCTTTTGTCTCAAGGCAATGGTTTTAACAAAGCTTGCAATTCTGGCAGGTGTTGGATGATACTTTTGCGACCCAGTTGCAACAGTTGCTCGGGAACACAATCCCCCAGAAGGACCTAGAGCCCCCACGATCCATCATGGAAGTCCGCTCAATTCTCTGCAAAGATGCTCCCCGACCGAAGAATTCCAGTTTCTATTACTGATCAATTTTTGTGTACATATGAGTCATGCTCATTAGTCTGCAGCATTTCACTGGAAAAAAAATCAGGGAAGATGTCATGCAGAGAAAAGGATTGAGGATGTGGTTGTGATGGTTATAGAGAAACAAGACCACAGGTCTACAGGAAGTTCAACGGGATTACATGATTTGAGAAGCTAGCCTCTCCTGTTAATCCATCAATTAGCTTTGCTGGTTAACCAGAAGGCCCAAATGTTTTCCCATTTAGAAAGTGCAGTCGAAATGACACTGTTGGTTAGCTTCATTACTGTGTTTTGGAACATGTTGACTGTAGGAAATTGTTTTCTTGGTATATGAAGTGGATGATAGCACTGGTAGTTACTGATGGATGTATTGTATAGCTATGATATATAAGGAAAAGAAGTGCATAGTTTAAAGTCGTATATATTTTTCATCTTGGACCGAAAACACGATGTGGTGATGTGTTTTTGTCACGCTTGGCGCATAAGTCCCGGCCGTCACGGTGCACCTTCCCGCCTCCCGGCCTAGCCAGGATCGTGCGCCGACTCCCGTCTATCTTCCAATTGCGTTGCCGACTCCATGGCAATCCACCTCATTCGCAGACCCACCCAATATTAAGCCGCGCGTCCATGATCAAACAGACTTCCTGTTCATCTTAAAAAGAAAAAAGAAAAAAACAGTGGTCTCGTTCCTATGGTTTCATGGCAACTAATTTAGACCATCACAGCATAGGATTGCGAGCTTGCATCACTCAGTGGGCGACATCACAACACGATCCCTTCCCAGTCACCATGAACGCGAGTTGTGCCACAAGAAACTCAAATCATAATAACACGATTCACCATCTCAGAGTATCAAAGTTTCACATGATCCATTTGGAACACCAATTCTAGCACAGTGAGATTATTTCAATACTAATGAGGCACACTGACACGACAGCATTCCGTAGATCAGTCTAGAATTACACTCTGGATTACTGAGCGCTGAGAACTTCAATCTCAAATACCAGCACGGAGTTGGGCTGAATTCCCCAAGCAGGAAATCCACTAGCTCCATAGGCATAATCCGGGGAGCACTGCAACAATGAAAAATCATGGATCAGGAAACAGCTATGAGAGAAAAGTTTGAGCAGAAGCATTCCTAAAAAAAGCAGATCCTTCGGCATATGAAATTCGCATTGCAGAGGCCCAGTGCCCATAGTAAGCTAACTTTAGACACATTATCTTTATCGAGAGAGGGAAGAGCCGTGTATGCATTAAAGCACTGAGAAGTTGACATTGGAATGAATGACAAAAACAGACTGATTCGATATATATGGGGTACCTGAATGCGAGCAACCTCACCCACTTGCATGGACATAACTCCTTCATCCCATCCTACAAGTAACAGACCATATTGTTATAGTTCGAAGTAGAATATGATTTTTGCGAAATTTGGGCAAGGAAAGTGAAACTGGATCAGTCATTGACAGATAAGTATTTCTTTGAAACATGAATGCAATGAATTAAATATGATATAGAGTATCATTACCAACAAAATATAACCACATCTAAATGGTAACATTAACGGAAAGACGGTCTATCGGAGTTTGGGACTCCAGAGCAAAACAGTACAATGAGAAGTAAGTTTTCATTTCCCAATTTATAGAGAGCTGAAAGCAATGGAAGTGGACAGAATTTTTTTTACTCATACTCGACGAATCAAAAAGTAAATAACGGACTTGTAGAGACAATGGTAAGCATTTACTTCAATCAGACAACCATAAGAACACATGCAAACTGACAGGCCAAGTGGTTTTGAACTTGGAATTAACAGGTCTTAGGCATGGTCACCTTTGATCACTGAACCCAGGCCAATGTTGAAACTGAATGGTTGCTGCCCAGGGTCCTTGGTGCTGAAAGCAACAGACAACATGACATCATCAGGTTAAATAACAAGAATTAATGAATATTAGAGTGGGATAAGTTGAATTTCCTAGTTATGGTGCAGAAAGTAAAGCAGCCATAAACAGATTTTGGCAAAATAATTTCACTTGTTTACAGACCAGAATCACGGCTTAGTTACAAACGTGCAAACAAAAAAAGATTCTGTCTCACCTCCAGAACTTCTTAGAGAGATCGCGATCCTTGCCTGCAGAGAACAAAATAAAACAGAAGTTAGAAATAGTTAAGACAGATTAGAGAGTATACTGCCATAACAAAAAGGAATAAAGACAGAGAATAAGATTCGCTCGCAATTCTGAATCAAATCAATGCTAAGTTACCACTAACTAAAAAGTACAGACTCGAATGCTAAACATCTAGGCAGAGGAAAAAAAAAACGCAGCCGCCTATTCATCATGGTTCAAGTTGTACCCACTACCCAGGATGGAACGGATCTGGCACTATGGAAGAGCCTAACGCTAACCCCATTCATGGATCCACGAACAACGGAGTAAAACAGGGGTTTATTAGGGGATGAAGGGAAGGGGCGAACCAAAGCCGGTGCAGTGGACGGTGACTTTCTGGCCCTTGACAGGCTTGGGGCCGGTGCCGGCTCTCAGGATCTGCTTCTCGAAACCCATCTTCGTCTCCGCCTGTCTCGTGTCGCTCGACTCGGTTGCTCTGATTGGGAGGTGGCGGCGTTGTTGCGAATTGCGACCGGAGTTGGTCCAGGATGCCTTTATCAGCGGGGGACGCCCGGTGCACGCAGCCGTCCGATATCCACCGTTCCTTTTGATTCCGTAGCCATTAGATAGACACTTTTTTTTTCGTAACAACAACTAGCATATACTCCTCTGTTCTTTTTCGTAAAGTGTGAAGAATATAGTTTCTAGGACAACCTAAACATTTTTTTTTAAAAAAAAACTATTTTGAATAGGAGGGAGTGATAAGAATCATCAATCGTAGGGTGTGTGCATTGCCGAAGAATTTTTTTTTATTAATGCCAAAGCATTCGACAATGTGCGGCAAGCGAATCGAGTGCCAGATAAATAGAGAGAGAAAAAAAAACGTGTATCTCTAGCATAGCCTGAACTGAACAGGGGCACTCACCGGAGCATGGAGACGCCACCCATGGCGAATCCCCTCGCCTCCGCCTTCTGGAGACACCGGCACATGACATCACTTCGTGCCCACCCCACAGTTCCCACCATGGCCGCGAGCTCTCACAAGTTTTTTTTTTTTTACACCCTCTCACAGCTACCTCGGTCGCCTTGCTGCGGTGCGTGCTCGCTGAGAGAGCAAGGAAAAGAGAATGGAGAGAAGATAAGGATGGGAGAGCGCGTTGGGCTGTTTCGTGGGCCGATGGACGGGAGAGAATGAGAAAATGAGCAGGCCCATATTGTTAGTCCTGGATCCATCCAGACATGCCCATATTTCAGTTTGGGTAGAAACCCACCCAGAAGATACAGACGACCAACTCCACCCGACTCACGGTCCCACGCACCAGACTCCATCACAACCGTCCCCAGAAACCCGTTCCAAAAGCATGAAATCGAGCCCATAAACACCGGACGCACCGCCGCTCGTCGCCGCACTCCATCCCGAATCCCCACAGGACAGGAACCTCCCAACCCCCCCCCCCCCCCCCCCCCCCCCCGCCCCCCCCCGCCGATGGAGTCCTACTCCTAACACCAGCGCCACCCCACCCGCAACCTCGCCTGACAGATCCTCTCCATGGAGACCGAGCGGATCCGGCAGCTTCTCCTCCTCCTCACGCGCCGCGCGCCGCACCCCCGCCTCGCCCTCGTGGGTGGCAACCACACCGCCGCCCGCTTCTGCACCCGCTAGGCTCACACCTTCGCCACGCCGCCCCGCTCCGCTCCGCGCCAGCCAGCCTTCTCTCGCACTGCCGTTTCAGACCTCGTGCTGCTCAAGCCGCGCGCGATGCCGGGCGACAGCGTCGTGATCCAGCTACCCGACCCGCGCGCCATCCGCGAGGTCGCGCGCT
>LAPY01000455.1:136810-146819 GCA_000970635.1 Eragrostis tef | reverse complement strand
GCGTCGGCGGCGGCCGCGGACGGGGAGGTGGTCGTGAGGAACCCGAGATGCTTCCTCGACGTGAGCATCGGCGGGGAGCTGGAGGGGCGGATCGTGGTGGAGCTCTTCGCCTCCGTGGTGCCGCGCACGGCGGAGAACTTCCGCGCCCTCTGCACCGGCGAGAAGGGCGTCGCTGCCGACACCGGCGTGCTGCTCCATTACAAGGTTTGTTCCGGTGATTCCGTCCGCTATTTTTTTTTGTTTGCTCCGGTCGGAGACTCGAGAGGTTTTGGGTTTTGGTACGGTGCGACGGCCGACGGGGTTTAGTTCGGGTGTGTATGCTCTGCGGTTTGTGGATTGTGTGGTTTAGTTGAAGAAATGGCGTTATTTTAGCCGCCCCCGCCTGTTGTAGTGTGATTTGTATCACTAATCGCTAGGTTTTGATACAGAGTTTTGCTTGAGACTATTTCGGTTCCCAATTCTGAAATTGTTTTAACTGTAACTTTGTCATAATGCGATTTGCGTACCAGTTCAGTTATTTCACCGAACGATTACAGCTAGTAGCGTGAAGTTTTTGCTGCCACTCCTAAGTTCCCCTTGCTCTGTGTGTCTGGCTTTGGGCAACTTGATCACCAAATACGTAATGTTATTCGTTTAGGCGTTTGAGATAGATAATTTTCGTTTATCTGAGTCAATTTTGTCTATTGTAGTTGGAGCTTCACACGTATAGACAAATTCTAAATGGAGTTTGAGGTGTTTATACCTTGCACTTATTCTTGTAGTTAAGAGATTTATTAAGGCTTTGCTTTTGCTTTGATTCTGCTTTTGAGGTCTTTGTTCAGGTTGCTTCCTTTCGTCAGACAAGTTAAATTCCGATGTTGGTTGCTGTAGTGTTTGAAAATCAAAATTAGTGTTGCCGCTTTTCAACTACCTTTGATGTACTAGCTGATTGATGTCCTGCTCCTGCCTACCAGTGCCGCTACTAGTGCTGGTACAGGTAAACATGGTTATAATTCCAGACTCATGTCACTGTTCGCATGTATTCTGTCCTTCCAATATTTACTTTCTTTTTTGGTGTTTCAAAGTACTTGTTGAACGGCGTGAAGGCCACCATAATTCCATTCAAAGTTAATGCCTTTGTTCTATGCATGTGACAATATAGATAGCAAGGCAACGGCGTCTTATGAAACCTGAAATATCCTGTTTATGTTCTGCAATGTGGTCACATGTATGTCAATGTACACAGAAACAAACTCGGGATGGGTATAATTTGAACATGTGTGAAGGATGGAAAACATAACTTGCGTAGTTATGCACGATATCTGGCGTATTTTATCATCACACTGTCCCTGTTGTTGATTAGCCTCGAAGTAGCCCAAGGTTTTTAGTGCCTGTGGTTATTCGATATAGAGTCTAGGATAAACTTAAAAGATTGCTAAGATGTCTCGCGGTCGATGTTGTATTAGCAGTGTGTGTGCTGATAGGATAATCTTATCTCTGTATGGTTAAGATTGTGTGAGATTTGTCATTCAGCTGCTGAGGTTCTTTAAACCATGAGTTGGAATGATGATGAATGATTAGTCCTACCACTGAACTGTTGGGAATTACGTGGATCCAGCTGTGCAAGGAACATAGTGGGACTTTCGTACTTTGTAGTGGTGGGGACTTGAGCTTGTTGGGCAACTTGCTTTCCATTTCTTTACGATAGATTGGTGGCGCCTGTTATTTAATTGCACAGAGTTGGCATGATCTTTACAAGAGTTCATAAAATTCTTCCTTTGCTGACAGAAAGATGAAGATAAGCTTTTGTTATGCCAATTGCCTTCTATTTTTACTCCTAGACTTTTTGACCTCTAAGATCTTTTCGCTGACAATATACACCCCTTTTTACAAATTCAGGGTTCATGTTTTCATCGTATTGTCAAAGGTCTTATGGAAGCTGGAGATATAACCGCTGGAGATGGAACTGGGGGACAGTCAATATACGGTCTGCATTTTGAGGATGAGAATTTCGTTTTGAAACATGAGAGGAAAGGGATGTTATCAATGGTCAATGCTGGTCCGAATACAAATGGATCTCAGTTTTTCATCACTACCACTAGAACACCTCACCTTGATGGCAAACATGTTGTCTTCGGAAAGGTTATGAAAGGAAAGGGAGTGATTCGTGCAATGGAGCATATTCCCGTTGGAGAAGCTGATGACCGTCCGACTGCAGATATCGTTATTGTTGATTGTGGGGAACTACCGGAAGGTGCCAGTGATGGAGTTACAAATTTCTTCAAGGATGGTGACATGTATCCTGATTGGCCGATTGATCTAGATGAAAAGCCTGCAGAAGTTTCTTGGTGGATGAATGCTGTGGAGTCTGTCAAAGCTTTCGGAAATGAATATTTCAAGGTTCATTTTGCTTTCTTGTATGCAGTCTATATTACTTATTTGAACAGTCATATTGGAATTCCAACTCTTGCAAACTAGCACTATATCTTGCATTTTGTAATAAATTTTTTGCAAATTGTTGCTAAAACTAAATGCACACAAAAAAAGAGTCAGGTAACTAAATATGATATGTCAAAGGTCCCATGTGGTTCCCTTACATGGATTGTGCAACTTAAGTTACTGTCTGTATACATTACAGAAACAGGATTACAAAACAGCCCTCAGAAAATACAGAAAAGCCATGAGGTACTTAGATCTTTGCTGGGAGAAAGAAAAGATGGATGAAGGTAGTGATTCTCTCTTCTTATCGATTCTCAGTTTTTTTAATTATACAGCTTGGTAAACACTGACGAATGCACATTTTGCTTCTGTTGCTAATGGCCTATTTGTGTCCAGAGATGAGCTCAGCACTCCGGAAAACAAAGTCAATTATATTCACAAATAGCTGTGTAAGTTCCATTTTCAGCCACTTGTTCATTCACAATTTTTTTTTTGAATCACGTTCACAAATATCTTCAGTTCTGTAGTATAGCAATTTGACATTTTCAAAGGCTTTATATTCTGCGCCATTAGTGTTTCAGCTGTCCAAACGTTAGTATCTCTTTCTAGTATATTGAAGCCTATATTAACTTCTTCAGGCTTGCAAACTGAAGTTGGGAGATTTGGTGGGTGCCTTATTAGATGCAGATTTTGCACTGCGTGAAACAGATGACAATGCAAAAGCTTTTTTCCGACAAGGACAGGTTAGTGTCTTTTTTGTGTATGTGTTAAGTCTTAGAAAATTAATTTTCCAAGAATATCAAACAGCATGGACATGTACGTGCATTGGATGTATGTTAACAGCGTGCCCTTTATCCCGTGAAATCTTGCTTTGGATGTATGTTGCATTCCTGACACTTAAGCGTAGTTTTATAAGTACAATCTTGCTATACCTGAACCTGATACTATATTACTTGTAATTCTTTATGTCTGTGTGTTGGCAGGACTTATTTTCAGTGCCTTTATAGTCTATCCAAACTTGCCGATTTTACATATTATTATGCTTGCAGGTACGTATGGCACTCAATGATATCGATGCTGCCGTTGAGAGCTTCAAGCGTGCATTGGAGTTGGAGCCAAATGATGGTTTGTGTATCTCCCTGCCCTCTTCACTGATGTGTTTAGTGATTGTTGCTTCTTTGTTGACAACTGAACACTGGATTTTGTTTTGACATTCTTTAGGAGGACTTAAGCGAGAACTCGTTGCTGCAAAGAAGAGGGTTAGTCCATTACTTCTATGAATCTTAGAACCAAGTGATGTTCAAACCAGAACTTTTTTCCCTGACTGCCTGCAATTGGGACAGATTTCTGACAGATGTAACCAGGAAAGGAAGGCATTTTCGAGGATGTTCCAACCTTCAGAAAGATCAGAGAATGACAAAGTACGATTCCAATACCACATTCTGTTATTCTCTATGGATAATCTTTGTTTTGGATCTTCTAGTCTGTCATGTATCATCTTGCTCCTGAAATTGTTGAACTTAGTAAGTGTTGATCTCTCTTGTAGGAAAAAAGTTGATCCCTACCTGGAACATTCTGTTGTGACAGTAAAAAAATGTTCAGGTAATCAGGCTATGCCTTAGAACCGAAAGCCAATATTTCTGGTGACTACCATGCAGGCATGCACATACTTCTTGTTATGCATTCTAAACTCATGTTTTGTGTTCCTCAGGTATTAGGAGGTTGTTTTGCGCAACAGAATTGACTCATCAGGTGACCAAGAATAGTGGAGGGTTGGCACCGGGGCCTTTTTGTTTTTCAGCATACAAGGAATCATGAATCCATAATTCACTATGTCCTCGTTAAATGTAGTGGCTGGCATGGAGTTGAACAGTCAGATTCTTAGAAAGGCATGCTGATTGAAGTACCTCTTAATGCTTCATCATTGACGTAATGGTGACCTCTACCTCCTTTGTGCACGGTTGGCTTATTTTGACTTTTGAGATGCAAGTTCCGGTTCATAGCTGTTCTCAGGTTTCTGATAGCAAGGTTACTCAATCATGAAAGCATGAGACATGCTTGCTTCCGAATTTGGCCGGAGCAAACCTTTGCATCGCCTGAATTGCCAGAGTCCTATACCCCATTTGTATAGCATGCGTTGCATTATCTGGTGACCTCTGGATAATGACTGTCACCATCGACCTTCACCAGAATAAGAGTCGCGTCAAGTTTAAACCTTCAGCCATTTTCGCAGCCAGGAAAAAAAAAAACTTCCTACATGAACTTCGGCAGTCGTCTCTCTGCCGCGATGAGGTTAGCCAAGCCATCATCTAAAAGTCATTATGCTCTTCAGTTATTAGGAGGATATGCTTGCAATCTTAATTAAACGTGCAAAAGAAAATGGCTAAATAACTGGGGTAATACCGCATTTGGTAGATGATGGATTATCTATATTACAGTATGCAGATGATACTATACTATTTATGGATCATAATTTGAACAGGCTCAGAATATGAAGTTGCTATTGTGTACTTTTGAGCAATTATCTGGTCTAAAAATTAATTTCCATGAGAGTGAATTGTTTTGCTTTGGCCAAGCTAAGGAATTCGAAAACCAATACTCTAGTTATTCGGGTGTCAACAGGGATCATATCCATTTCGATATTTAGGAATTCCTATGCACTACAGAAAACTAAGCAATGCGGATTGGAAAGTAATAGAGGAAAGAATAGAAAAAAAACTAAGTAGTTGGAAAGGCAAGCATATGTCTGTTGGGGGGAGACTAGTTCTTATTAATTCGGTGTTGACAAGTTTGACTATGTTTATGTTATCTTTTTTTGAGGTTCCAAAAAGAATTCTTGAACGGATAGATTATTATCGATCTAGGTTCTTTTGGCAAAGCGATAGTCATAAAAAGAAATATAGATTGACCAAATGGAGCATTATTTGTCAATCGAAGGATCAAGGAGGTTTAGAGATTAAGAATATTGACATACAGAATAGATGCCTATTGAGTAAATGGTTATTTAAAATGGTAAATGAAAATGGTATGTGGCAAGATTTGCTGAAAAATAAATACTTGAAGAATAAAACGTTGGGTCAAGTAGAGAGAAAACCGGGTGACTCTCACTTTTGGGCAGGATTGATGAAAGTAAAAGAGGATTTCTTTGCACTTGGGTCTTATCATTTAAATGATGGACAACAAATCCGGTTTTGGAAAGATAAGTGGATAGGGAACTCCTCTTTAAAAGACCAATATCCCTCTTTATATAATATCGTAAGGAAGAAACATGCTACTGTTGCTTCAGTTTTTAGCGCTGTACCACTTAATGTTTCATTTAGGAGAACTTTGAGTGGGAACAGATTAAGTGTTTTGGCATGACTTAGTTACTACAGTAGCACATGTTCAACTTAATGACAATAGTGATGTGTTTAGATGGAGATTGCATCAACATGGTCAGTTTACTGTTGGTTCGATGTATAATTCTCTCATCAACAATGGTTTTATAGAGAGGAATAAAGGTCTATAGAAGTTAAAAATGCCTTTAAAAATAAAAATCTTTATGTGGTACTTGTATAAGGGGGTGACGCTTACCAAAGATAATTTAGCTAGACGTAACTGGAAGGGGAGTAAGAAGTGCGGTTTATGTAACCAAGATGAAACGATTCAACATCTCTTTTTTCACTGTCATTATGCTAGATTTCTTTGGAGAGTAGTTCATTTTACTTTTGATTTAAGACCATCACATGTTTGGGGATTGGTTAGTAGGGGTGGGTGTTAAATTAAAGAAACAACTACTTGTTGGAGCTTCTGCTTTATGTTGGGCTATATGGCTAAGTAGAAATGATGTAGTCTTTGATGGCACTCCACTTGAAACATATATGCAGGTACTATACAGGGAAACACATTGGCTTCGGTCTTGGTCGCTCCTTCAAAAGTGCGATCAAGACAAAGAGATGATGAAGACGGCGTGCCATAGTTTGGAGACTACGGTTATGCAGATTTTTGCCCACCATAGATGGAGATTTAGTAATAGGCTTATGTTTTAGACATGTCGATCATCCAAACAATTGGTGTTTTATTTCTTCTATCATGTGGTGTGTGGCAGACGGATGTGCTGCGAACTTTGTAATAATTCGCTTGTGGCCCTAGCCTCTTGGAGGTGAAGACCGGGACCTCTTTTACCCATTATCTTTAAAAAAAAGTTATTAGGAGGATGTTTTGCGCGACAGAATTAATCCTCACTGTAGATGACCGAAAACAGTGGGGCGGTGACGCCAGGGCCTTTTTATTTTTCAGGACACGAGTATCCATGATTCTCATTTTAGTCGTAAAATGTAGAGATTAGCATTGAATTGAACAGATAGATTCTCCTAAGAGCTGTTTTTTGGTCCTGGAAAATATACCAAGTTGTACTAAAATTATAACTTGTTTTTTAGATTTGATTTGGGATCATTCTTGGCACTGCCAGTTCCAGTTAATGCAATAAAAAAACATAGTTGACATAATGGCGATTGATACCTGGTGCGTGGTTTGCTTACTTTGCCTTTTTATATGTGCACTTTACTACTATTATTTGGCACGTGGTCGGGAAACTGGCACACAAAATTGCGAGCAATTACAGATGCAGCTTCGTAGCAGAATTATATTAACTCATTACGGCGTGGCACCTGATAGCGCACACACCATGTATGCATATATATTTATCTCTTAAAACATTCCCACATGGCTAAACTTCAAACACAACGTAGACTTCCTATGCTACCTATGCATTGTAATTGTCCAAGCCCAGGTCCCTCAAGGCAGCAGTGGCAGCATCTTGGCAGCTTGCATGCGTCATCTTTGACTTTCTAATAAGCTTCTCCGCTCCATCCTTAAGCAGGATTGTCCTGCAATAGCAGCACCAAATGTCAGGATGTAGAAACGTATTATAAGTACAATGGAAATGGCTGTAAAAACTAGCTGCAGATGACACTATGATAGTGAATTGTACAGTAACTATAGTTCCATCCAGCCTATTTAGCCAAACTAGCTTTGTGATCATGATGTCTGAAAAGAGGGGAAGAAAAGAGGTGTACACTCCACTGCATACCTGTTCTCAGGGTTTCTGACAACAAGGTTACGAATCATAAGGCATGCTTGCTTCTGAGTCTGGCCAGAGGAGGGGAACCTTTGCATTGCCTGGATCGCAAGTGTCCCATATCCTACTTCCATAGCACGCGCTGCGTTATCTGGTGATCTCAGGGTAAGGACTGTCATCATAGACATCACCTGCACATTCATTTAGCTCAGAGCAGTATCCCAACAAAGAGTTTCTTCAGTACTTTAGTTTATATAGGGTACCTCTTGTATTATAGAAGCATCTTCCGAAAATACAGATGCCAACTTCAAAAACTTATCAAAACCACCTCGCTGAAGAATAACAGACTTGTTCGCATCACTCGCAGCCAGCTTAGATAAGAAAGAATTAGACATTAATTCAGTTTAACGAAAGCAGGTAACCCTCAAACACAATAATGTTGCAGTGAACCGTACTACCATACCTTAGACAGCAAAGAACAGCAAGATTTTGCTATAACTTTGTTTTTCTGTTCACCAGCCTCATCAATGCATTGAAGAAGCACATCAATGCCACCATTATCAGATATGGAACGGCATATTTCATCCTGTGGAGCACAAAAGGAAGATGGTGAAGGTCTCCTAAGACGAGGATTGCTGCAGAATAGCTTGTAAGAAAACTGAAGCTTGGCCAAATAAAAATCAGTGATTGTGAAACTTACATTCACAGAAATCGCTTTTAGAGCAGCACAGGCAGATGGCAAGATGGAAGGCGTGACTTGGTCACGAAGTGCACTGACAAGAACTTCTGCAATCCCAATTTCAGCAAATTTCCGAGAGTATCCATACACCTGGTCAAGTTCATCTATTTCAGTTCACTTCATATTACATTGCCTCAACGTTTGTGAAATGTGAAACGATCATGGTAAAAGATTGTCTAATGAGTTTAAAAATGGTATCAGCTGAATAATTACATAAACAAATGAAATAATAATAGAATATGTACAGGGCAAAAATCACAAGGAAGATTCACATATTATGATAATATTGAGTGAATAAAATGGCTTAATGGCCATATACAATATCATACGACAAAAGATGGGCATACAGTGTCTCCAAATACCTTGCACTTACATATTATTTCTGTTAGCATGCTTCCTTAATTTCTAATCACAGCTAGAAGCTTTTTCAGCACTGAATTGCAAATGTAAAAAATGATTCCACTCAAATATCTACAGAAATGATGTATCCCGATTCTTGTTGTAATCCAGTGGAAATCAAATCAGAGAATTACAAATTTAACAGTAACATATAGACTAATTTCATGCACATGTGTAGATGTTATGGTGCAAGCTATTTGTCATCAACTTCCATACAAGATCACATAGAAAATTCCACTGCCAAATACTTTCACAAATCACCACATATTCACGCAGAACTGGTGCATTTGCTAGTGTAACAGTGTGCAATTACAGCAATAGTATTCACACAATCAGGCATACATACTTGAGAAGCCACCACCCGGCAATCATCAGGCGTCAACAGAACACGTACTGCCTCATACAAGCTTTGAACATTACTATTTGATTTCTCCCTCATAAGCTGCAGAATGAGTTCATCAACCTTCATATCCATAAAGGATTCTTTCACAACCTCATTTCCAGCTGAACCCGCTGCCACAACACTAAATCCAGCATCCAGTAAATCTGGATTTTTCGAGCCTCCTTTCAATATATCCATGACAATTTTGGGTCCTTCACTTTGTCTAAACTTTTCTGTGCTTCCAATATCTACACATTGAAAATTCTGGATTTTAGAAATAGGACATAGATTGCCACAAAAGAGCACAGCAGAACAGGACATTTTATTGCCGTATGCAGTAATGTGAAACTATATGCCACAGAATGAAGCGGTCTATGCTAAACTAATAGCTGCCATTTGAATACATAATTTGCGTGGTGAATTTATCAGCACACCTATAAAAATTCGAATACATTTGCCAGGAAGAAACACGCCGCTGCTTATTTCACTGCATTCAGGAATATCAATAGTTCAATACACGCTGCTATGCCAATTCAACTTCTTCTTCTTCTTCCAAATTTGTAATGAATTCAAACGCACATTTAAGTCAGAAGAGATGACGGTGTAAACTGCAAACACATTGCCGTATATCACATCATACCACGGATCATGGAGCTCAGCGCCTTCAAGCCCGATGCAAGCACCCTCTCATCCTCAACCCGAGCCGACCCGCACAGGGCGACGAGCGCCTCCACGCCACCATTCCGCACCGCGATCGCTGCGTTCTCCGACCCCACGCCGGAGCAGCACAGGCTGCGCAACTCATCGAGCAAGGAGACCAACCTATCGAGATCCTCCCCCGACCCGCCGCCGGCGCTGGAAGAGGCCTTCAGCTCGTCCAGCACGCGCACCACCGGGCTCACCTCCGCCTCGGCGGCCTCCCCGGGCACGCGCTTGATGATCCCTGCAGGAAGCGGCAGAGAAGTCGCAGGTGAAGCGTGTACAGAATGGCGGGGGGTTCGGGCTCCAGGGA
>LAPY01000455.1:99330-111922 GCA_000970635.1 Eragrostis tef | reverse complement strand
AGTGGCGGCAGCCGCGATTGCGTAAGCGAGGAGGAAGGGGGGCGAGGAGTCGAGGACCGAGGAGAGGTAGTTGGGCAAGCTGGGCTGAGCCGAAATGTGGCGCGCCAAGTCCTAGTCGTCTGTGTGCGACTCGGTTCATTCGTCTGTGTGCAGCGGCTCGGTTCATCAGCAGAATTTAAAAAACGTGATACCCACAACAGTATCAGTATTGTGAAGCGTTTGGAGCTTTTTTTTTTTAAGATAATTGGAAGATTGCATTAATCCTGGTCTTGGCCTTCTAAGAAGCTACAATCTTACTGGCCTTGACCTCCTAGAAAGTTATAGCCAATCACAATCACCGACACAAGTCGGCCCAATCAGAAATGCACATGCGCACACTAATACATAAACAATGCTAACAGTAAAAGAAATAAAAAACACCATCCTACAGCTTTAGTTGACCTCCGACACGACTCTTGAGTAAGGTCTTCTTCACAAGCGCCATCCACTATGGGATAATAAGCTCTTAAGCAAGTGCCAATTTGAAGACGAATAACATCTAATGATTACGGCAATGACCACCCATACCACAGTCACCGGAGGGGTACGGCAATGACCACCCATACCACAGCCACCGGAGAGGTAGATATATCGCTGCAAAAAGCGGTGAGTAGATAGCAAAGATGGCAATCAAGCAACCATCTACCATCCAAGCGTTTGGAGTTCCTTCTAGGAGAGCTTGTGATCAGAGTCCGATAGTCGGGCATCGGCATGAACTAATGATCATACAGAAAATCAACCGGAAGGCAAAATCGGGACATCACTGTTAGCTGAACAATCGTATCGAGTCAAGCATCACGTATACAACTACAACCACAAGAAGCCTCCCTCAAAATTGAAATGACCTTCCTCAATCAAGTTACTAAGCTAGCTTTTACATCATGTATGTACTCGCCACAAAGAAGAAAGAAAACAAAAGAGTATAATGGCAAAAAAGAAAAAGAAATCATGTATGAAGGTCCTGTTGAAGTTACAGCAGAGAATTCTCAGATGCTGCTGAGCTCACGCGCTGATGACACCCGACATCCATGGCACGACAACAGGAGCAGTGGGATGTGAATTTCTGTATGATTCAGAATACTTGTCTTTGAAATTCAGTTTCGGATGATCATCCTGCAGGGAGAGCAAACACCATCATATGTTTAGCTCCCAAAACATAACGACAAGAACTTATCAACTGCACTATCCTAGCTTATCGAAACTAGCTCAAAAAGCGCAAAGAGAAGTAGAATCCACTGCATTCACAACTGTACAAACTTCGACGAGCTGCAAGGTTGTAAATTAGGCACTCTATAATCATAGCCTAAAACTGAAGTAAGAATCAACTATGTTTTATTAAACTAAATGGTAAAGCATATATGGGACCAGGATGACTTGTATTCTTTTTTCGCTATTCAAGTCCCCGATAACTAGGTAAAATAAATCACATAGTTTATAACGCATGCACAAATGTCAGTTCCAGACAGAAACTAAACAGCAACTTAACCTGTGTAAGATACACAACATGAATAACAATTGAGGTGCAAGTTAGGAAACACCAAATGAAATATCTTAACAGTCATCGAATCTAAGATGGTCTAAATGGAATATGTGAAATGGTTGAAGAAATAGAGAAAAAAAAAACTGGACTTACATGTTTCAACCAGCACTCCTGATGCTTATGCTCATATTTATCTGGTGAGTAGCATCCAAACTCTGACGGACAGTAAACCCATATGTTGCACTTCATTTCACCAGGCTTGGCATTCTTAGCTTGATGAAGACAGGCTTGACAACAATCAGCAGCAGATTCTTTGTGGTGTGTTAAGCCCCATCTAACAGCAGGTCCACCGTAATCAGTATGTAGCTCAGCATTGCACTGTGGAGACAATGGTGGACCTGCTATTATCTCCTCTTCTGCAAAAAAAAAAAAAAGATAAGATTGAGATTCATACTTCACAATTAATAAAAATGGCAATCAAATCAATCTTTAGCATTTTGAAAGTTTGTTCCTAGTAAAAGCTCTTTAAGTAAAAGTAAACACAATTTTCCAACTTGACACCCTAAATGCTCTAAATTTTTTAAGTCAGCATACACAGGTTGCAACATAATAATTGGGAACTAACCTTCTGGCTCATTCTCAGGTTTGTCATCATGCTCGATATGCATGACTTCCTCTGGTATAAAAAGACCAATGTCCGACACTAGCATATGCCAGTTGAACTTCAGCGCTAGTTTCAACATTCCTACAGAAAAGATTGACTTTGAGCATTACAATTGAGGTAAAAAACGAAAACGTAGCAAACCATTAGAGATTAAACTGAACACATCGAAGTAAGACAAATACAAGAGTAAGGTCCATACGTGCTTCCTCTACAGAGAGGCCCAAGGTCGTCTGATTATGAGTAGATGCATGTTTGATATCTTTCAGCATCTGAACACGCCAAGAGTCCACAACCACTGTCATATTTTTAAGTAAAGAAATATAAATACTTCATCTCTAGAGCAGTACTAGAACTATAAGACTATTTTCGTGTCAATTTAATATGAAAGTTACAGGACACATTGGAGACAAAAAATATCGAAAACTTCAGGAACAGTAGTGGCAAAGCACTATCTTATTATTCAGCTCAGCATATCTATTTGCAAATATTGAAAGCCACTCAGCGAAATGATCTTGCAACCATGAGTCACCAGTGCAACCAGAAAGTATTTTTGTCAACTTTCCACTGAACCATCCATCAACATACAAAATTGCCCAGTTTCACTAATGCGTGCCAAGTTGTAACCAAGGAATATATGGAATAAGCATAGTCCAAGCTATACCCACGAATTAGAGAAACTGGTATTATCAAAAATTCGAATTCAGGAGGGAAGTTCAAGCCAATTCTTTGTACGTAAAACAGTACGAGCTAGTACTAATTTGAAACCAAAAATGCAGAATACCTCGTTGCTTCGAGACACTGCTATTGTCCCCCAAATCCCGCAGCCGCCCAACAATATCATATGAGACCTTCTGCTTCAGCACCAGCGGCAGCTCCTTCCGCCTCTTCTCCTCCAGCGCGAAAAAATTCCTCAGCTTCTTCACCTTTGGCATCCGAAGTTTCAGTGGATTAGATCGCAAGTATCAAGAGGTAGGTAATCAACCACAAAGAGCTATCAAATTTGCAAGAGTTGTCCATGAATACTACCGCCTGCACGAGCTCGACGGGCTCCGACTCGCGGCGAATCCGGATCGACTCCTCCACCATCATAATTTGCTCGTCCGTATACTGCCCCACTTCGCCGACTGAATGCAAGACCAAAATAACATCCATCCAGGTCAAGAAAAGAGTAGGGAGAAAGAAGGCAGAGGTCTGAACATGGCGAGAGATTCCACTCACAGTTGGGAGCGGCCGGTGCGAAGGATGCGTGGGAGGTGAGGGAGCGGAGCACCAGCAGTGCGGCGACGAGGTTACCGAGGCAGACAGACACGGTTACCCGCCGGTAGGAGCACAACCCCGAGGTCGCGCGGCCCCCGAAAGACACCGCCCGCGCTATGCCCCTCGCCATGGCGCCGCCGCCAACGCCATCCCTACCGCCGCCGACGCGTCATTGCGGCCCGCGTTCTCCGAGTCGCCAGCTCCCCTCCTCGATCTCGCGAGAGCACGCGCTCCACCACCGACGCCAATGACCAATGCGCAGACTGCGGTCGATTGCCGCGGTGCTAGAAGCTTCTGGAACCGGACCGCGCTTCCGATGTTGCTGCACTCGTTTCCGCAAAAGGAGTGGGGGATTCAGGTGGTAGCGGCAAAGGCGAGGGCCGAGGGGAATGCGGCGAAGCAATCTCTTGTGGGGCTTGTCCCAGCTGATGCGTATCTTGGGTCCCACGTGTCAGTTAGGTTTAGGTGTGCCTGCTCAGGAAGATTTTCTAGCGTTTGACAGTGAAAATGAGAGCAGATTGCGGGGACTTCTCTGGATTGATTAGTGTGACCAGTAAGGTTAATGAAATCATCAGCATTTAGCAACTGTGATTAGCAAATGATTAGTGAACATCAATGCTCTCTACTGCAATTGGCTACATATTTTAATGTTCTTCAGTTGTTTGCCTCGAAGGCGAAAGAATCTTTGAGACAGGCAATTCGTTCCTATACTGAAATTTCTTCTCTCCTTTTGAAACCGCAAAAAGGCAGGGCATGATTGCCGAAAGAGCTGGCCAATGCTCGTGAAAAAGTAAGGGTTAAGCAAGCACCCATGTTTGGTCAACAAATGAGGCAAGATATGCCTTTCAGTAAGCCCAGCAACCAACCAACTCAATCAAAACTACCCAACCAACTCTGCAGCCACTAGGGGACGCCAGACACATTGTAGCCAAACACCAATACTCATGTTTAACCTCAAAATTGTATAAAGCTTGTAGATATCATAGTATTATTTATCAGAGATTACAAGTCTGCCATTTGGCATCAGAGCATAGAATGGACTTATTAGTCCAAAAGAATTAAGGGTTTCGCCGGCGGACCATTAATTGTTCTTCTTTGTTATTTGGTCTTTTGTTAGCATTGTGTTACTATCTCCGGGCCGTCTTCGGTGATCAGTATGGTGTGCTCGAACTGTGCTGACAAGCTGCCGTCTTCCGTCACTGCTGTCCAGTCATCGGACCAAATCACAGGGTTTATGCTCCCCACGGTTAGCATGGGCTCTAATGACAAGAAAAAAAAAGGTGATACAGTTAGTTAGCTTTATATGCTTTATCTTTGAAGTATGTTTTGTAAATCAGTTGAATTAGCCTTCCATGTTTTCTAACTAGCCAACAGAGTCGAGCTATACGAAGTTATTACGAGTCATCGGACCAAATCACAGGGTTTATGCTCCCCACGGTTAGCATGGGCTCTAATGACAAGAAAAAAAAAGGTGATACAGTTAGTTAGCTTTATATGCTTTATCTTTGAAGTATGTTTTGTAAATCAGTTGAATTAGCCTTCCATGTTTTCTAACTAGCCAACAGAGTCGAACAGGGATGTCAAAAACTATGCTTAAAACTTCAAAGAGTCATCAACAAGGAGAGACTAGTCTGATTCAGATACAGAAACATGTACCTATAGTAAATGTCTGATTCAGCATCATTCGGCCCCATTCATTGTTTCCTGCAGGTTTGAGAGTCGTTAGTTCACGAAATGCATGTAGAAAAAACTGAAACATCAAAGCATCCACTGTTAAAGGACTGGAGTGCATTTCTATGCTGATATCGAGCAAGCTGCCACGCCAAATCACCCATTGCTTAAGAGTCTAGATTCTAGACTACTATGGTGTGTCGATGACTGGAGAGCAGAGAGTTGGAGATTGTTAAGATAGAATGCAGTAAAAAAGATGTTTTGTCAAGGAGAAGAACATACGGAAATGAAGTACAACAGGCTCAGCATGAAACACTTTTCCGACCCCATGCCCGACAAACTGTCGAACTACACCATACTTGTATTTTTCTGCATGATCCCTTCAAACATTAAGAGTTGTAAGTGATGTTGCCGTTAATATGAAATGAATCATAAGAATACCCTATTGATGAATCAATGATTAGAAGTCTACAGAACTATAAGAATTACATATCAAATCTGATATACAAACTAATCTACACCAGCGTATAGTGACTATAGTCTACAAGCACTGTATGGATGGGCAAAAATTAGTACATCAAAACCTATTTAGTTAATTGCCAATGAGAAACACAGGTTAACAGGGAGAAACAGGGTAGGGTAGTGTATTTTTAACATAATATGATATTAGAAATACTCCATGCATATGTGAAAGAACAAATTAATTGCCAGAAACAAATAAGCATCGTTATGCTCAGTGTTATAAAAAATATAAAATCAAATTGTGTAATACATGCAACACAAAACCAAAAAAGTAACAACATATTATGTATTCCTGCAGAATTTTTTAAGAAAAAAACTCATAATTTGATAATCAGCAAAACAAAAAAGATGGTGAAAAAAAAGAGTCTATGCAGCCATGTAAATCTAGTGATACAGTTTCAGTTACATACTGAATAGTTCTGCCAATACGTTTGATCTCCACCCCAGGTGCACAGATTGATATCGCCTTGTCAAGGCATTCTTTTGTTACCTGATTGGAAAAAAAAAAACTTACATAAACTCAGAGCACACACGGCAGAGAAACTTCTATGAAAGTAATGCCTTGCAACTAAAAATGTGTACGACGAAAGTAAAAGCAAAATGGTCTGGCACTGTTTTCATCTACGGGGTGTCTCTGATACAAATGAATTACATTCGAACAGCATGAGAGGGATCCCCCATTGTTAGATTTCTTAAAACGAACAAGTTCAGATCACCTGAACTAATTTCTTAGCTTCATCGTCAACATCACCACAGAAAAATGTTGCGGATGTATCACCATGATAGCCCTGTAATGGAACAATAATATATTGTATAAATACAGGAACCATTCAGAAAGAGACTACAGCACAACTGCATAATCATTACATTAACCCAGCAGCAATTCATATCTACAAAGACAGATGGGGTTCAACTGATATATCGATCGAACAATTCGAATGTGGATCATGAACTATATTGTGTGTGGTCACATGAGAGTCTTCCGAAGAAAACTCCAAATATTAGTCAACATAAAAGTAAAACATTAGTGACAAACTAAATGCACAGTGATTACAAAACAAACATTTCAGCTGATCCATAGATAATTTTTTACTTACATTAAGGAAGACAGTAACGTCAATATTGATGATATCTCCATCCTGCCACAAAGAAGAACGCTTGTAACATTTAGTTAAGTGTTCAAAGCCATTATATTTGATTATCGATTTACCTCAAGTGGACGAGAATCAGGTATCCCATGACAAATACATTCGTTCACTGAGGTGCAAACACTCTTCGGATATCCACAGTAACCAAGGGGTGAAGGATATGCTCCATGATCGATTATCATTTGGTGCACAG
Organism: Eragrostis tef; assembly: GCA_000970635.1. NCBI lineage: Eukaryota > Viridiplantae > Streptophyta > Magnoliopsida > Poales > Poaceae > Eragrostis > Eragrostis tef. Next base: position 104,948 of record LAPY01000455.1, on the reverse strand, counting down.
CTTTATCAATCTCATCAGTTGTTATGCCTGGCTGTCAATAAGATAAAATCATTCTATGGCACTTGAATCTTGGACACCCCAAGTATATGCTAAGTTGAAGAATTACGATGAATTACAAGCATGGTTATACGTAGAAAGCAAAGAGCAAGAAACTTTTTTTTTCTTGAAAACGCAGGAGAGTTGCGCTTCATTATATTGAGAAGATAAAATGGGACAAGAACCCAGTACACCACACACCACACAAAGAGCAAGAAACTGATGGTGCGGCCATAGTTATTACCCATGCATGACAGAGAAAGTGAGCATGATACTACAGACTAAAATGCACTTGAGAAAACACGTTTATATGTACATAGCATGTGAATTCAGTTCCATCCAATGCCTTACAATTATGGAGGAATCGTATGACCAAAAGGTATAATGTTTATGCAATTTTGAAATGGAATGAGGTCTGTCTAGTGCAACTAACAAAGTACCAAATAAAAAGAACAAAAAATCTTGGGCAATGTTATAACATTACCTTTACTAGAGTCCCTGCGAACTTCAAAACCTGTGCAGCAAGCCTTCCAGAAGCCCTCATGCACTCAATCCCTTTCTCGTCATGTATTTCAGGTCCATTGTTCACTCTAGGTCTTTGACGAGAATCGATATATGGAGGCCGTTGTATATGGTTGGGAACACTTAAACGTGGAGATACTTTCCCAGGACGTAGCCGTCTAGGGTTATTTTCCGGAGCATCACCCCCACTTCTGCAAAAGTTAGGTAAAATTTATGAACTTATTTGTCAATCCTCATGTGGGCTTCATACAAAAATGAAAGATATAGGGATGATAAGTAATAGAAGGCAATAATGATATCAGAAGAATTACATAAGGCGTAGAAGAAAAACTTGTGCAGCATTTTGAAAGAGATGGTTCACATTCTATAAGGTTCATCATTTCTGGTGTATGTATTATATCGCTCCTTAGAGGACAAAGAAAGCGTCATAACGATTTATCCAGAAATAAAGTCAGTCAGCCGTATTTGATGAGTACCAAAAGACTAAATCTCACTGTTGCTTAGTTCTAACTACAACAGTTCAGACTTCAGTTCCGAAGTAACTCTATAGGCGAGAACTTATGCTCGGCGACTGACAAGTAAAGCTAGTAGCAAATTCTTGAATTCACTTTCCCAGGAGGATAGTTCAGTGCAGATCAGATGTACTAGTTAGTATCAAACAAGCCGGGAGCTGGAAATAGAACGTGGGCGATCCGGTGATGTGATGCTCACCTCCTGTTGAAGAGTATATCCACCAGGTTGCACAGCGTCCGCGTCGCCTGATACGCTGGCCGCCTGTTACCTGCAAAAGAGAGCCGTCAGAGGGAACTTCTTGCTCGGGGCCAACGAGCACGCACCGGAACACGGGGGCAGCCGCGGGGGTGAAGACTGAAGAGGGCGCTGCAGTCGGTTTTGTACCTCGGGCGCTCGAGCGGAGGAGGAGCGGCTTGGCTGAGAGCGCGAGGCGGTCGCCTAGGATGGTGGAGAGGAAGCGCGGCGACGCCTGGCTCACCATGGCAGCGGCGCTGGCGGCGCCCCGGAAGCGAGCGGAGGGACGCGAGACCAACAGGCCGCGCTGCCAAGGGAGGGAGAGCACAGCCACTGGCACTGGGCCCACGAGCTGTTGGATAAGTAGGATAGCAAGTTCGTGGGCTCGATGTTTTGGAACGGAATCAGGTTCGTGGACCGAGTTGGATTGCAAGTGTTCCTCAAAAAAAAAAAAAGTTGGACTGTAAGTCAAATCTCCCTCTGCTTAATGCATGCAGCACCAAAACGATCGAACCTTGGCTCAAAAAAAAAAAAAACGATCGAACCGTGCGCGATAGATCCCGAAGCCGACGAAACTGACGACGCCATGTCCGCGCTGTCATGCTGCCGCGTCTCGCTGTCGGCAGCAATTTTCGCCGCGTCCGCGAGTCTGAGGCCGCCTAGCACGCTACAGGGGCGGGAGCCAGGGTGTTTTCATGGTGTCCTGTGAGGCCGTGACACCAATGAAGTTTGGAAATCTCCATTAGAAAAAAGCTTGTTATGTGTTCATGTTAACAGAGGACACCTTGAGCTCTAATCAAAATGACACCAATGGCTCTCTATCCTGGCTCCGCCCCTGCACGCTACGCATCGAGTCACATTCCATCCACCACATGAAGTTCTAACGCCGTATATTTAACGATGACGTTAAACGTAAACTGACAAAAAACATGTATATATTGGGATTTTGGTTAAGTGACTCTCACAGATAGTATAGAATGTTTGGAACAATTGTGTTCTTACACGTAGATTTTATGACACCACGCATATGATGAAACATGATATTCCTTCTCTGTTTAGGCCTATTAGAAAAAAACACATTGTTGTTAGAGTCGCAGGAATGTGTGGACGCAAGGATCGAAGAGAGTAGAATCCATCGTGAGATATAAGCTGACAAAATGTAGTGATAGGAGCTGACCCTTTGTAGAAAGAATAAAGAATCCTCAACTACCCCAATTGACTGCTTCATGAAGGTTAACAAATTCGCCACGTTATATTGGAAAGTTTTATTATACTTTTGTGTATTTTTAGACGTGGATATGTATTTTGCCAGCTTATAGCTAAAATGTTGTGTTTTGCTATCCATTTTAGAATAGGTTATACATCTCAAATATCGTGTTAATTTAGAATGAAGCAAGCGTATGTGGCACGTGCATAGTTAATATTTGATGGAGGAGACCAAAGAGAACCGGAAAGACTGCCAACAGTTGACGTCAATGACCCAAAGCGCCAAGTGCATAACATTTTTTAAAGGGTAGGGAGTAAAGATTGAGTTTGAGGGAGCAAGCGGGAAAATAACTCCAAGTTGTCTCTAGTTAAGCCTTTAACAGCGGTGCACTTTGTCTGAAATACCACGTACCCAGACAGGCAAGAACTACAATCGGGAAAAAATATAGGCAAGAACTATTCCATGGTCAAATACAGACGACATGTTTATTACCTGATAAATATAGAGAACAACACCATTTCGAAATAGAATACATGTTGGATAGGCGGCTAAGACCACAACGCGGGCTGTTGTGCCCACAAACATAGAACAACCAGACACCAGACAAGAATTAGACTGCCGACAACAACACGGAGAGCTTGGAAATTAAAGTAGTAAAAGATATAGCTCGATCGGACTAGCAATCATGCACTGGGACGAGTGAGCACATTTTGCCTTCGGGACGCCTTAACGCCGTACAAGCAGGACCAGCGCCGTAGCAGCGGTAGATCAGTTACGTGCAATCGTGGCTGCGGCAGTTGCCAGATCCACCCCAAGTGACACGCTCCTCATGAGCTCCTGCATGTCGATCGTTCCAGTTCAAACGGCATAAGTTAGATAACTAGACTTGTGTGAATACAGTCAATACAATATAACTGCCCAGGTGTACAATACGATCGAAGCTAGGTACGTAGGGTGCAATATATACTCACAGCATCAGCTTTTGTCATCCCGGAGACGTAGCTCTCCCAGCTCGGAGGCGAAGAATACGAAGGTATATCCACGCCCCACATCTGTGGCTCCTCCGTCTGGTCGGGCGCCAGGCAGAGGATCACGAATTTGTGCAGCTCCAGCAGCGGTGTGAGCCTAGGGTGGTTGGGGTAGCATTTGTAGATTAGGTCGATGGCTCCGCAGGCGCAGCGCAGGAGATGTACCGCGCAAAACAACTTTTGTGCGTCATCATCGGCGTATGTAGCTGTTACCATCTTCATCACCGCCTTCAATTCGGTTTTCAGATTCATGGTCTCCTCTGCGAGATGAGCTGGTGTCATTAGCTTGGAAAACAGTCCCATGACTTTCGGGATAGCATCCTCCTTCATGAACCGGTTAAAGGGGTCCTGAAATGGAAAGGGAGACCGCTCATACAAAACAAAGGGCATAGCAGTTCGTATAGGCAAACAGGACATAAAAACATTGGGGCTTGCACAGGACAGCAATCTCTTAACGGAAAAGACATGATCAGATCTCGCATGTTCCGACTAACAAGAAACAAAATATTAATGATATAAGGTAGTAGTAGCACGCATCAAACTGTGGCAAGAGCATGCACAAAACACACGCATAAGCTGATAGAAAGAGTAACACCATACATCATCTGACAATAAACCACACGGGTGGGTTTATCTCGAAGAGAGATTATAACAACAAAGAAACCACACCGGTCCTCCTCCATATATCGCCAGGCAATCGTCCGCGGTATATAAAACAAAAACGTCTGGCGATAACCGTGCAAAAACATATTTCAAGATCGAACGAGTTATAAAACGATATAAGAGGAAGGACATGATCTCTGCACCACATGAACGGCTCAAAGCTAAGGCTCGGGGAGGGAACCTATACAAGGCAAAAACATAATAACTGCACAACAATACGAGTAGCAGAAGCAAATAATGCAACGAACAGATCGAAACCAAGGAAGCATGAATTGACGCTCCCAGAAAGAAACAACCCACGTAATCTGATATGGGGACATCAGCAGACGATCCATAGTGTGCCACCAGCAGAGCTGGTTCCTTGCCCGTCGGAGGGGCAGCGCCCCAGCGGAGGAGAGGAGCAAGAAGTCTCCCGCCGGTGGCGACGGTGATGGGAGCCTGGACGAAAGCCCGCTTGCCGCCGGGAGCCAGAGCCGCCGGCGCGGTGGCGACGCGGAGGGCCCTGGCGAACGCCATGGGTGGAAAACTCGAAACTAGCACTACTACACCTTGCTGGCTTGCTGGGTATGCGAGGCTTTGCGAGGTGAGACGTGCTGTGCCCGGGCGTCATTTTATAGGTGCGAGAGACTCAATGTTAGAGCTTTGTCTATAGAGGATTACAAAGTACGTAACTGGCAGGTGGAGGGCAGGGGTTTTGCATGTGCAAGCAGGACAATATTTAAAATTCAGAGCAAGAAGCTAGCAGTAGAAATGAAAAACCTCGAAATTTCGCGAAGTAGTTGGTTTGGCTATTCCCGAATTTCATATTCAATAAATGATGTGCCACATAAGCAAAGTTGGTGACATGGCATGAGATTTATTAGAAAAGAAAGGGAAGAATTTTCATCTAGGCCTGGTGCTACATAGTTTCCAACAATTTTGAAAATGTTTGACACGGCAATTGAGGCAATTAATTGGGTTTTGTACTTCATGAGATCCCCACCTAATCATGTATAATAATTAAATGATATGGCTTGCTTGCTATGAACCATAAAAAAAACTTATTATTGGAGGGAGTTGTTTCTTTGAAAATTTGAAAGACTTTGTATGATTTGATGTATTGAAAACCATAATATAAAATATGCCCTTGGAACTAGCATAAGTGCATCTAAAGGTAGAGTCGACTTAGCGACTCTTACTATTTTTGTAATCTCATTTAATTTTCTCGTCTAAAATTCGGCACAAGAGTTCATTGTAACTTCATATTAATGATTGATCCCTGCATGCCAACGGCTCAATAGATGTTAGAATGAAACTCTTAAGGGGGTGTTCGTTTCCCCCTTCTAAACTTTAGACCCTCTAAAGTTAAAAAGAATCTTGTTATTTAGGAGTACTAAATAAAGTTTAATTACAAAACCTTTTTACAGATAAACGTA
>LAPY01000455.1:78301-98104 GCA_000970635.1 Eragrostis tef | reverse complement strand
CTTTAGACCCTCTAAAGTTAAAAAGAATCTTGTTATTTAGGAGTACTAAATAAAGTTTAATTACAAAACTTTTTTACAGATAAACGTAAATTTACGAGATGAATCTAATGAGCCTAATTAATCCATGTTTTGGTACAGTGATGCTACAGTAACCATCTTCTAATCACGGCTTAATTATCCTCATTAGATTCCTCTCGCGAATTAGACCAGGGGTTCTGGAATTGGTTTTGTATTTAGACTTCATTTAATACTCCTAAATGACAATATTCTCTTTGATGTGACCCTCTAAACTTTATACCCCTGAAAACGAACACCCCCTAAGGCTACATGTAATGGTGGTTTCATTTTAAATAAATGACTTTTGTCAATATTTGTGATGATGTGACTAGCTGCCAGCTGGTAATAATGAAGAAAGAGAAGAAACCAAATTTAAAATGGATATGCACTGCATTTTTATTTATGTTTTATATGACATTGTACTCTTAGAAATAACAAAATGAAACCCTACACTAGGCGTGGCATACATAGATTGTTCCTCTTTCTCTCCTCCACATTAGGATTGAATCCTACTTGGATTGTCTGTTACCAAGCCGTTTTGACCCTCTAATTAAAAAGCGGCTCCCTCACTCGTGGTCGCTTTCTATTCGCACACCTCCGCCTCCTTGTAATTGTAATATGCAACTTCCGAATTCAGAGAGAGAGAGAGAGAGAGATATGCAACTTTCCCTTCCCTATGATTGTGTGGTGGTAGTGCGGAGCGCATGTCTGATTTGGGGCGGGGCGCATGCTTGCGTGCCCCGGTGCACGTTCGAATCTAGCTTATTTTCCGATTAGAAGGATCCCGGTCACTGCAGTCCTCTTTTTTTTTTTTGATCATGTCACTGCAGTCCTCTGATGGACAGGCTCGAATCATGTTTTCTGTCGAGGCTGAACCTTGCCTGCCTGTGATGGTTGAGTCACGTGGTTCAAAATATCACACGTAACAGACAATATTTTCCTCCCACGTTTTTTTTTTTTGGTTTTACTCTCACGGTTCATTGCTGGATCATACTAGAGAAACTTAACCGTCTGAAGAAAATCCATCATATACAAGTCATTCAGGGGTAGTGCACGAAGTTTGGCATGAAGCTTCGCATAACAGAAAAGGCCCAATTTCTGAAAAAAAAAAAGAAGCTTACATGCTCATATTAAAATATTAGTTCTAAAAAGTAATCCTTTTGACGTGCCGTAATATGACTTCTTCTTATGCATAGCATAATGAAGTCCCCATATAACATGAATGGAACTAGTTCCTCATCTAGAATTCAAGAAAATAAATAAAAAGGATAGTGAGCAACGTTTAGTGGAATGGAATAGGTCGGAGAGATTTTAATTTTGTTGTATTGTAATTTGACCTGCCAAAGTCTAGGCAGCAGCTTGCCAATTGGAATTTCAGGATCACTTATTTAATTAGCTGTCATGATAGGAACCAAAACAAAATACTAACACTACCTTTTGTTTTCCTTAAAAAAATGTTTGCAAATATTTTCAATTAGCAAGAAGTGTAATTATTTTATTGGTGCGGCAGTATATTTATATAAAATTACAAGTTGCACTTGCGTGCACAGCCCAGTGGCAATACATGATCACTCATAGCTGTTTCAATGATCCAGAACCGTCAAGTTAAAGTCGATTATGTCATTCCTACAAAGTCTGAAATGCCTTTTATTAGCAAGTAGTTTCGTGAATTTAAAGTAACAAGTGTATATGAGTATACGAAAAATTCACTTCAACAATCAACATCTAGAAATTGTATGGAACTTGTCGGTCTTACTTACCAAGATCAACTTAATTTTTTTTTGTGATTACACAATACAACTCAGATACTCACAACACACGTACATTCACCTCTATAAACACACATATGCAAACTCTATTCATATGAGCATCTTCAAGTATTGAGCCGACAAATCATCGAGATTGACGAAGTCACCACTAGCGCCTCGCTGTCGATGGCCAAGTCGCCTACTGCTGAAAGCATAACACCGTTAAATTTTGGAAAATTCACTCTCATAAAGAGTCAACACACAAGGATTTGAGGTGCTATACGAGGGGCGAAGCTACGTGAGCTCAACCGTCAGCTAACACCAATGGCTTACAACGAAATCAAGGGAGAATCACCATTCGTTGCGGATCACCAAGAGTTCTGACACCATCGGCAAAGCTGGCTGACCCCAATGACCTCACGCTCTGGCTTCGCCCCTAGGTGCTACTGAGGATCTTATAACCACTAAGCTATATGCCCTTTCGCAGGTCAACTTCACCTCGGTTACAACTGAACTTTTCTTTTTCAAATCAGAATAATGCACCACCATCTCAGTATCTAAACCAGCTAGCATACGAAACACTAGAAACCACATTTCTTATTTGCTTATAAGAACATGTACAATGAATAGATGCATAAACAGATGCTTATCAAAAGCTACGTCATCAAACGCATATGTAAGATCCAACCCACAACGGGAACAAACTACTATAGATCAGATGCTTAAATAGGTGGGTAACCTTAAGAGCCTGTTCAATAGTCATTTGCCCCCAACGCACACGGCAAGATAGGTCCATCTTTTGGTAATATAATTTGCCACGTTGAAACGGTGCATAAGTGTTAAAAATTAAGTATCGGAGGGTATGTGTGTGGAGTATATGATCATACTACACAATCCAGAATGATATATCAATCAGATATATAAATGACTAGACGGGCCGTGCTAAGTGGATTGGCAATCGGCATGACCAATTTGGCCTGGTCACGACAGACCGACACGACCTGTTTAGATATCTTTTTCTCAAAAAAAAAACCTGTTTAGATATCCGATTAGTATCCATTTCACACAAAAAAATTATCAGATGAAATTTAATTACATTTAAGTGGTAATTTATTTGAGTGGAATGATTAAGGTACCTGTTTCAAACCATAGTAATGTCGGAGTTTTTCGATGTATTTTTGCACATTCCTCTTAAAGCAAGCCCTTGGCTTATAGCCTATGCATGTGAGAATCTTCCTAGGTGGAAGAAAGAGAAAAGAAGAGAGAGAGAGAGCCCCCTTGCATAGGCCCTGATTAGAGTGGTGTAGGAAGATGATGAGAATAAAAGTGGGACCTACCAGAGACGCTTGCGTTGGACGATCTGGGTGCATGTATGATCGCCAAAGTGAGGTGGCTTGGCGCCGCTTGGCTCGCGATGGCCTTGCTCTTAGTAGAGGCTAGAATTATGGCTGGGCTAGTGGGGGCTCTTAACCAAGACATTGCCTAGGCTGCCAGCTAGGCCCGTGGGATGGAATGGCACGACCCCCGACAACATAATTTTGTCATGGGGTTCACAAAAATAATCAAAAGCATATATGATTGTGCCAAATTTTGAGTTTAATCAAAGTTAAATATTATTTTACTTAACCGATAATTATAAAAAGTTTATTAAGAGAGATGATATCACTATCATAATACTTAATTATTCCTATTTTGAATAATTTATTTTATAAACGGGAAGAATGGAAGCAACAACGGTGGTGGTAGAGAAAGAAGTCAGAGTGTTTTCAAATGGAAATAGTTCAAATGATACAATTGGGCCAGGGCCATCCCTGTGCACGTGCGGGCTGTGCGACCGCACAGGGCCCCCAAAATCCAGGGCCTCCAAACCGTGCCGAGCTTCCTTTATATATGTATCCTTGGGGTTGTTGTCTGCTGTACCAAATCGAGATGAGCATGTGTTAGTTTGGGGTGAAAATGGATTTCGTGACTCAGTCACATACGCATACATCTGAAAGTAGAATAACTCGACCACTAAATTGCTGTTTGTTCAAACTCCAAGGTTCGACTTCCTGCCAGCCGCCCAAATCCCGCCCTCTTACTCCTATTGTCTTCGAATCAAGACGAGCGTAGCATGCAGTGGCGGCAATGGATCAACCACTAAGCATAAGCCATTTGTCTATTATGTATCACGGCATCAGGTCCCAAGCCAAGCCCCAAGGTGTTATTTGTTAATTATACCAGGCATATATAAGCACTATGATGCTGAGAAAAGGCAGAAAACATTGCCGTGGATGTTCAGGTTGACAACAGAAATAGTGGCTAATCATGATGTCTTTTAATGCTTGTAACTAAAAATCAACAACACTAGTTTAGGGCTTAGTTTAGAATTTCGCACAGGGTCCCGGAATTTTCCAGGACGGCCCTGATTAGGCACACCAGTTTCACATTTTGCCAAACACACAGATGTCATGGCTTATAAGTTCAAAACCAGCTCTACCAAACACTAAACTCTAATACCATAAGTTCAAGACCAGCTCTACCAAACACTACTCTAATACCACTACGGCACTACTCCAATCAAAACAAAACAGAAATATGTCAAACACTGGGCGCAAAGGTCACACAACACATCGACCAAGACGCAGAGTAACACCACGTTCTAAGCTACTGGCGCGGCGATATCAGAGATGTACTCCAGCTCCAGCTGGTTCCTGATCATCGCCGCCATCTCGGCCGCCCCTTCTCCCGTTCGTCATCCTTGCACCTTCCACGGTTGCAGCCTTGCAGGAAGGATATCGCGGTATTAGTGGGCCGTAAGAGTTCGGCAGTCCATGTGTATGCAGTTTTTCTCATGGCCCAGATCATACTTGTGGGCGGTGGAGTCCGTTGTACGTGTGCACCCCAAATTCCGGGCCCGTAAAAGACATCCGACGGCTGGTGTTCGAACCAGCCTCCTTTCATCGGATTCTCGGCAGCAGACGCCGTCTTCCCCCATGGCTGAGAAGACGCCGGCCGCGGACGTGGAGGCCGGCCTCCTCGCGCACCTCAACTCCGCCGGTGAAGTCACCGATTCGCGCTCCTTCGCCTCCTCCCTCGGCGTCTCCCACGCGGAGCTCGAGAGCGTCATCAAGCGCCTATCCGCCTTCCGCATCGTCGACAGCACAGTACGCCCCGCTTCCTCTCCACCCATTTTCCAGACCTCGAAGCTTTATCCCCGACCCCGAGGCCTAACAACATCTTGACTTCCCGCAGGACATCACCAAGGAGGCATGGCTGCTCACCGAGGAGGCCACTGGCTACGCCGCGAAGGGTTCCCCCGAAGCGCAGGTTGTTGCCGCCATCCCACCCGAGGGCGCCACCAAGGACGTGCTTATGGTGAGCTTTCTGTAAGTTTTTTTGTGTTTGAGTCGTAAAATTTGGTTTGTTCCTTCCGAATGCTGATGTGTAGATTCGGTGCCTCTTATGCAAAATTGGGTGATGCTTTCGACATAGGCATGAGGGCGGCAGCGAGGAACAAGTGGATCGGATTTGAGAATGGGAACAAGGACGTCCTCAGGAAGGTACATATTTGAGTTCATTTTGCAATGTAGATAGTCAGTTAGCTGCTCGGTATTGAAATTAAGATTACTTGTTATAGCAAGTTTGGCTTAGAGTACATTGTGCAATGTGGCGCCTATGGAAATTTGGGATTGTTTGTCATAGCGAGTTTTCTCAGTTTGTCAATTTTTGCGCTCAAGCCTCTTCACAACTGTACTTAAACAACATATATTTTCTTGTGCGAAATTGAACTGCGTATGAGTAGGTCTGCTCACCAAGTTGATCGATGGGTCGTGCCTTTGTCCGAGGTCTAGTTTTTTAATCTCAAGGTGCCTTATCTAATGCTTGCACTTTTATTCAGGTTGAGAGTGTAAAGGATGAATTGCAAGAACAGCTCAAAAAACTACAGGCTGGGGAGGTTTGTGCAACTATGGCTCATTATTTCACCTCATCATTTCCATTTTCATTGGATCCATTCGTTGGTCTATGTTTTGACACCACTCAGATAGTTCATAGGCAGTATTAAGCTCACTGTATTGAAGCTTCGTACTTCTGCACGCAACTGCACATTTTAATTTAGATTCTTTCCTAAAAAACATTTTGTTGTAGGCTGTTCCCGATAAAGTTATCCATGATTTGAAGAGAAGAAAGCTTATCACGAAAGAGTAAGTTATGTTCGATATTAAGATATGAGCTCTTTTTCGCTACATGTACGAGGTTGATTGTACTAATTTGTTTGTTTACTTTGATGCTATACAGGAAGTCTATTTGGTACTCACTAAAGAAAGGGCCTGAGTTTGTTTTAAAGAGAAAAACATTGGCAACTGATGAGACAACAGAACACCTTAGGAGGTAATTTTATTTCATTCGTCTCCAGCTACTTTTGGAAATTAAGCATCCCTGGATGTTTGTTGACTGATTGAAGTCTGATACTCATATGTCCATTCACATACAATAGTAAATGCTCCAGATTTCATTTTGGGTTGCTTGGCCATTATGCTTGACGCCTTCTCTGATTCATTGTTTCCTTTCATAGTTTTCAGTATAATCACTTGTCTGGTATTTTCAGTTTATTAGTTTTCATTAATGGATGTGTATCTACTAATGTATGTAATGTATTTATAAATGATCTCTTTTCATATGTCCTATGTGGATATGGAATGTTCCATATGCTACATTATCCATTTAAGACTTGAGGTCTCTTAAGTGAATTTTCTGTTCTGTAGTGGTGATTGGAAGGACCTTGAATTCAAAGACTACAATTATGGAGCTCAAGGACAACCCATAGCCAAAGGCTATGCACATCCTTTGTTGGAGGTATTTCTACAGTTTCTACAATTTACCTACAGTTTTTCTGATAAATCGAGTAATTCCAAACTAACTCATTGTTTACTTCAGGTTCGCGAGGAGATCCAGAACATCTTTATTAAAATGGGGTAAATAAAAAGCAATGTGTTTTTCGGTTGTATTGAGATGTTTTCAGAAAATCGATTGACTCATTGTACTGGTGTTGCAGATTTGTTGAGATGCCTACCAACAATTTCGTTGAGAGCAGGTACGTGTAGTTTCACCCTCGAAAACAATCGTAAACATCAGTACACCCTCCCTACCCCCATGGCCGTGCTACAGCTGACTGGAATGTAGCTTTCTAGTGATATTTAGTGGTACTAGATTTTTTATCTAACCCTTGTGAAAGTGCATGATGTGATTAGTAGCTACGGCTTGCCCGTTAAGTTCCACTAAATTCCTAACACTGCATGTGAATGCTGTTTTGTCAGCTTCTGGAATTTCGATGCACTTTTCCAACCACAACAGCATCCGGCTCGGGATTCACATGATACATTCTTCCTGACAGGTAATTTTGAGAACATATTCAATCTCAGGAGTGAAGTTGGATTTATATCTTAGTTGTCCATCGAATTTTGCAGCCCCGGCATCTACGAAACAATTGCCTGAAGATTACCTTGAGAAAGTAAAGCAAATTCATCAATCTGGCGGTCATGGCTCGAAAGGGTATCTTCTGATATTAATTTAGTATATCAGCTCCAGCATTTGTGGTGATATGAGCTTGTTGTCTGCAGATATATGGCTATGATTGGAAACGGGATGAGGCACAGAAGAATCTTCTTCGCACACATACAACTGCAGTCTCCACGAGAATGTTATACAAGCTCGCAAACGAGGTAAATGGAAAAGTGTTGCTTACTCACACAAGCATTGTCGTCGTAATGCCATTTTATTGATCTTAATTTATCGAACTTGTTGGCTATACTATCAATCTTTGATGCCTTGTTGACAAGGTTCGTGAACTTTACTGTCTGATAATTGTCATTGACCTTCCAGAAACCGTTTGTCCCTAAAAGATATTACTCAATTGATCGGGTTTTCCGAAATGAAGCTGTTGACCGAACACATCTGGCTGAATTTCACCAGATAGAAGGTTAGCTGTATTATGTTATATAGTCTCAGCTTTTTCATTCTCAGGTTCCATATGGTTACCTACTAATGCTCTATCTTCATACAATTTTTTTCCAGGTCTTATTTGTGATTATGGTTTGACGCTTGGTGATCTGATTGGAGTATTGGAGGATTTCTTCGCAAGCCTAGGTGCTAAACCATCTGCTTTGTCGTAACTCAGAGATCCTGCAAAAACATGTAGTAATAAGTGTACTGATTATGATATAGCAGACAAGTATATTCAGTTATCTTCATAAGAAGGATAACTTTCCAGAAAAGAATAGGCAATGCATTGGGTGTAAACACAATGCACAAGTGTACTGAACATTTTACGTTATTATAGTATAATTTACTTGGGTTTATATGATAACAGATCAGTGCTTTTCAAGTGTGCTAATATAGTTGCACACTTCATTTAAGCACTAAAACTTCCAAAGCGTGACAAGCCTATCTTGTGATTGACCCCGCTGCAGTTATTAATATGTGAGAAATCCAAGAGTTTCATCCAGTGTATCTTGAAAGTACTCTATATTAGAAATAATGTGGTAGCTAGTGAATTTGTTTCTTGTTTCCAATCTTCTACTCCTTTTTTTATCTGTTCATGTAATAAGACTTGTTTATGCTTTTCTTATATAGAGTTTAAGAATGATGTTTTTTCTCTTCTTGTTCTTAGGCATGTCAAAGCTCCGCTTCAAACCCGCCTACAACCCCTATACTGAACCAAGCATGGAAATTTTCAGGTCACAGAGAGCTCTTTTATTGCTTGCGTCTCATGATTCATGTTGCTGTTGAATAATCATTGCGCTTCTGTTTTCAGTTATCATGAAGGGTTGAAGAAATGGGTGGAAGTTGGTAATTCTGGCATATTCAGGCCTGAGATGTTACTTCCAATGGGACTGCCAGAGGACGTTAGTGTCATTGCATGGGGTCTTTCATTGGAAAGGTAACAGGGCTTGCTTACAGTACAAGTTTGGACCTATTGTGATATGTGAATTTTCGATATAAAAGAAAATTGGCAATGTTGTCAATCTACTAAGAGAAGGCGAGTAAAAAGTCCAACTGATATTGTGAAATGTTTTACATCTTTCGAGTGCTTGCTGCGAAACAACGACACTGATATTGTGATCGAATATATCATATGTATAGTTTCCCCTTTTTTTTTGTTTTTCTTTTGCCAAGGTCTTAAATCGCATGAGAAATGGTTAGCTAGCTGTACTTAACGGATCTTACGTCTTAATCCAGGCCAACAATGATTCTTTATGGCATTGACAACATAAGGGACCTGTTCGGACCAAAGGTATTGTGTTATACTATCTTAAGGAAATTAGTTCTTTTACTAAGCAGCTTGTCGCGGCGAGGGAGTATGAGCTTCTTATTCATATTCCTATTCTGATGTTTTCAGGTTGATTTCAGCCTCATCAAGAGCAACCCACTTTGCCGGTTGGGACTGCAGTAAGCCAGGGGAGGCCTTTATGACATATTGTTTCACGAGGATGGGTTATTGTTTTACCGTGAAAGTTTGAGACTGATACACAATGTACTTAACAGAGAAGAGCAATATGAAACGATCATATTCCTATGAAAATTTTAGTGAATCAAAATCGTGAAGATCTGCCTATTGCAATTTTGTATGGTGGGGAATTTCTAGCAAATCCACAGTCGGGGCTTCCCCTACTGTATTTCCCTCAAAAAAAATCTAGCAAATCTGTTTTATTCATCAGGTTGCTTGCTGTGAGGTCTGTCTGTCATTTCAGTGGTTGGTGCAATCTCCATAGAATTTGAATCGTATATGCATGATTCATGGCCAGAACCAGGGATTTAAATCCCACACAATGTTACAAATAACAAAATATCTTCAAACTTTCAAACTGCAGCTATCTAAAAGTCAAAGCTTCCATGTTTCCCTTGTAGACCCGATGTATTCCTCTCTGAACGTTTCACTCCTTGCTGGCTAGCACCATCAGTTCCAGCACCAGCTTTAGATCTTCCTATGCCTAATTTTGGCAGGCCTCGATTCAAGCCATCCAACAAGACACATGCTTTGCATAATTTCTGTCAAAAAAAAAACTGTTCCATTATTTAAAGATTTAAAAAATTTCATGATCAAACGAGAAAATTCATGCAATTGATAATCCTTGAGTGGAATCCCTCAAGGAAAAAAAATACTTTGCGTGGAAGGTTTCTGCATCGATGGTCAACTCATCAAGTTTGTGTAGGAACAATAATGGAGGCACCTACTGTGCTATTTAACACACAGGAAGCCCGACAACTCACCATGTTTCAATCGGTCCTTGAACTATTATATACAAGTATTAATCGTATAATTTAATGGAATTAGTCGTCATTGCATAATAGTTGTACAAATGCACTAACAGCTTATCTAAGCATCTTCGGTTTTGCATATGCACCACAGGAACTCAGGAGTAAATAAAGAAGACAGCTTATCCAAGCGTACTAGTTGATCAATTGATCTCTGGTTTTTCATATGCACCACAAGAACTAAGCAGTAAATCCAGAAAGGGGAACTTTCATGTTAGATGTTACGACAATACCTGACTAGAAATGTAGCCACAACGTTCACACGTTCCTTGCTCTGGCATCCTTGTCGTTGCAGAGATCCTAAAATTTTCACCGGATCTTATGATGTCGAATATAGCTCTGGGCCTGCTCCAATGATAATCTATTGAGCCAAAACTACTAAACAAAATATCCAGGCATAGGGCTACTTTCTATTTTCAGATAACATAGCAATTATACAATGCTAAACAATGAAGTGTAAATGAGTTCATCCTTACTTTGGACAGAAAGGGACTTTACCTCATCCTTTCCAAATCTTTGATAAATTCACGAGCAAATCCACGGTATGCATTTGGTGAATAGATGCCTGAATCACAGCATAATGAAATAATCAGTGACAATTTTGATAAAAGATGATGATATTGGAGGATAAAAGTAATATATTTGCGGTACATGCTGCACCAAGTTTAGAGGGAAAACTTGGAAGGACTTTCCAATATTGGCATAAGAGATAAATTTCACTTCAAGAGAAAATAGCAGAGAAATTGGACAGTAAAGGAATCAGAAGTTACATTCAGTGGAGAAGTAATCCAGCTTTTTGAAGTACGCATACGTGTTGTGTAGTCAAGGATATCAAACATGTTTGACAAGTTATAAGCGTCTTAAATCATGAAAAAAAATGGTCCATTGCATATTAACAAGGATATATAACGATCTCCTTCTCGTAGGTGTATTTGAAAGGCTTGCATCTTGGGATTGGCCCATCTTCACCAGTAGTTATAAAGGTACATCTACTTAACCTACAAGAAAACAGCGTAAATATATGAAAATATCTAAGTAGGAAATCAGACATACAACCAAGAATTACCTTGCAATATCACCACGCAGAATGTTTAGCAAGACAGTTTCTGCAATGTCATCTGCATTATGCCCAGTTACGATCTTATCAGCTTTCAAGAGAGCAGCACCTCGGTCTAGCGCCTAGAAGGAAAAGAATGTTCAACAACGATGTATTCTAGCCTAGTTATAAATAAGAAACACAGTGCACCGTACAAGTTGAGCAGGTAAGGAATACCTGCCGCCGAAAAACTCCACAGAACGTACAATTGTTTTTCAGGCCAATTGCTTTCACAATATCATCCATTGTCCAACCATAGAGATCTTTATAGGAAACTATTTTCAGTGGAAGGCCATACTGCAAGGGAGGAATTGAAAACTATATGAACTAAATTTCTGTAAAACCCAGAATAAAATGACAGCAACACATTAACAAGTTGTGGCAAAACTTTGCAAACATGTATGGGACAGGGGGAGGGAACCTGTATTTCATTCCTTTTAACAGTTTCTAGTGAGTCGTCTCTATATCCTGTGATTCCTTCATCAACAGATAAAAGGAACAGATCCAGACCATAGTTGTGGCGGCGATTTAACTCTGATAACACATATGCTAGCACAGTTGAATCTGCGTAACAATCATAACAAAAGGTGTGTTGGAATCTGCATAAAGATCTAAACAAGAAATTGGCTGAGCTAAGATTCAATACCCTGACAATTGCTTAATCATGATATCTATTAAAGATTCCTGCTCTACTCATGACAGAAAGACCTATTACTATCAGATGCATTTGTACATAAATTGCTTTTGCTTCATCCAAAATATATATCCTATATCTAGGTTTGCGGAATAGTATGGATTGAGTGAACAGTTCGATAAAGCCCGATCATTCATAATGCAAGGCTCTATAAAAGGCAACACATCCTGTATCAAACGCATAGGTGTTTTCACATAGGGAGATGTTATTGTACTACAGTACGGCAGTTCCATCAATAGTGGATACAAAGCATATGTGTATATTTAAGCATCTCAAACGAATAAAAACTGATAAATACGGTGTCATGAGTGTCATAAAATGTAGGTGTTACTTTGCTAGTTACTGATGAGCAAAAGCAGATACAAATCTCAAAAATACCTTTTCCACCAGAAGCTCCTATTGCCACACGTTCTCCTGCTTTAAACAAAGTGTTTTCCACGATAGTTTGGTGAATCTCGTCCTCAAAGACGATGTAGAAGCATTCTCTACATATCTAAAAGAGGAAATGTAAGTACTCGTTTATGGCTGACAGCTGAAATTAGCACAATATCTACTGACATACATATAACATAGAAAAGTTAACAGAAACAAATGGATGGACAGGAATTGTACAAGTCCAGCTGAATCAACCAAATCACAAGATCAATCGAAATTCTTCACAAAATTTCATGACTACACAGTAAGGACATCTTTTCCTCGTCGCCACTTTGGCACAATCAGAGTCAGCCCAGTGAGGCAATCCAAAAAATCTAACACTACCAGCTACACCTTAGGCACCATCACTGAAGCTTCTATAAAACAACGCAAAAAATTACACCGGCGTGACGACGGCGAGAACGCACCTGCTCTAGGGTTTTGGGCCGCTTCAGCGCGGCCTTCCGCTCGCCGCACCTCACGCAGAGGCGGCTCCCCGCTCTTGCGGGCAGTACCCTCGCACCGTCAACTGCGGAACTGTCCATGGAAGGATAGCTTTTGACGGAGTCGACGAGACGGCCGTCGGCGGCGTGGCGGCGCCGGCAAAGGATACCGTCCGTGCGGCGGCTTGGGGAAGAAGGGCGCGCGCGAATAGTCTCGGGTTCCTTCTTTCGGGCTTTAGCCCAATCAGAGATGGGCCATATCCAGTCCAATCTCAGCCATCCAAAAAAGGCCACACAGTATTAATTTTTTGAAAAAAGTCTATTTTGCCTCCCTCAACTCTTACAGGAGGTGCAACTTTTACCTCTAATTACAAAACCGGGTAGCCTGACTCACTCAACTCCTTCTCTCACTTCAGTTTACCTCCCTGAGCGGTTTTAAGAGTGGTTTTGTCCTACGTGGCGCAGTGGGTCTCACATGTCAGGCGCCACGTCATTTTCTTTTTTCCTTTTCTTTTTTTTCTTTCTTCTTCTCTTTCTCCACACGCACGGCCTCCATGCTGCTCCAAGGACGACGGCGCCACTGCGTCTGCGCCTGCCTCTCCGTCGCCACACAAGGAGAAGTCGCAGGGAGGAGCCGTCGTCGCCCGCAGCTGGATGAAGAGTGCGTCGCGCACGCGCGCGGTGGCGGAGAGCGAGAGCAAGCGCCGCGTCGGCCGGCAGCTTGGGCATCATCGTCCTCGGCGACGCCTTCGGTGACTTGTGCAGCTTCATGATGTCCTCAAGCATGCCGAGATCCTCCTTGCTGTCGTGGAGCATGAGCATCAAGTGCTGATGGTGCTGCGGCTGGAGCTCGATGGAGGGATCCATGGTGGTAGCAAACGTCATCGAGGGAAAATTCCAATAGCGCCTCGCACAATTGCAAAAACGGAAAATAGAGAGGTTACAGAGGTGCCAGACCGTGATGCGCAGCTCGAGACACGAACAATTGATGATTGTCTTGGTTTGCCGGACTTGGAGGAGAAGCGTGTCGATCTCCGCAATCACAACGAGAACTGGAGGTTGGTGGCCATGGTGTGCTTCGCAATTCAATGGAGAAGATTTTGGTGGCAGTGCTTCTTCCTGGGAGTATTCCTCGGCGGCGGACATCAAGCTCAACTCGGCGTCAGTGGAGGGCGGAGAGCGAGAGAAGAAAGGAGGTGGCAATGGAGAAAGAGAAGAAGAAAAAAAAGAAAAAAAAGAAATGACGTGGCGCCTGACATGTGGGACCCACTGAATCACGTAGGACAAAACCACTCTCAAAACCGCTCAGGGAGGTAAACTGAAGTGAGAGAAGAAGTTGAGAGGGAGTCAGGCTACCCGGTTTTGTAATTAGAGGTAAAAGTTGCACCTCATATAAGAGTTGAGGGAGGCAAAATAGACTTTTTTCGGTTCAACTCTTTGATGAACTCTATAAACCTTTTTCTTTTTTTTTTCCCTCCGTTGCTGATAAGAGAGAGACTGTTATTCTGTTACAATTTGCACATGGGAAGGCGCTAGGTAGCAAAGAAGCCGATGATTTGTTACATGATCTCTTTGCACTAACTGTGGAAAGGAAGTATGACGTTTATCCCCCTGTCTTTAGTTTTTTCTGTGAACAATGATTATCTTTATTTTGGACACATGTCCCTTTTCCTATCTCCAGGGCAACGGCCAAAAAAGGGGGGGCGAGGAATATTTCGTTGCTCGTCCACCCCTATCATGCACGAAATCATGAAATGGCACTTTTGCGCAACGCATCATCATCTCCCCACACGCTAATCAAACCATTAAAAAGCACTTTCCTCTCACCTTTTCCCCGCGCGTCGTCTCAGCCCTTTGCATCATCACGAGCTACTACAGCTACTCGTCGCACCGTCCATGCGTGCAAGTCCAGTTAGCTTGCGGCACGCCGAAACCTCAAAAGGCGATGGCCGGTAAAAGATCAAAAGAGATGGGCCAGATGGCCAGTGAAGGAATGAAGCTGGTGAAATCGATAAAATTCAGCCGGAACGAACGAATAAGCAAAAGGCCGGCGTGCGATTCTCGGCGGCGTCAAAGGTGATGTGCATGACACACGGTTCCGTTCGACCGACGGGCTCGTGAGACAATTTACGCTTGGAACTAAACCCGCCGCCCAAGCCTCGTGCGCATGAAGACCATGAATGCCGCCGGAGAAGACTAGCCTTGCTTTAGTTGCTCGCCCTCCGGTCCGTGTGAGCAGGGCTCACGCTCGCTCGCATAAATGGTCGCCGTGAACACGTCACGAGAGGGACCCCGTGGCTCACACGTACTACACGGAACGGGATCACGCCTTGCGTCCCGTCGCCTCCGTTCCGTCCCACGCGCAAATTCATTGCGGTGACGTCCTCTGCCGCCGACTCCACCACTGGTCCCAGTAACTACTTGCACCACCGACTAACTGAATTACCGGTCTTCTTATTCTCAAAAAAAAAAAGAATTACCGGTCTTCTTTTCCGAGAGAGGTGCTGTAAACTAGAAACAGTAATAACACCACGCACGAGTGCGTGGCCATGGCTGTCGCCTCCACTGCACCGCAGCAGTTCATCGCTGTTGAGACCGACGGATCTGGCAAAACAGGGCGGGGTCAAACGAGAAAAGGAGGAGCTGAGCAGTGAGCTCTGAGCACCGGGAATGGATGGTTCGGCAGCAGAAAGCAACGCCACAGAGGAGCGGCGAGTACTCCTCGGAAAGGATGCCGTTGATTTCCACGGCCGCGGCCGTGTTCTGCCGCGGCATGCGCCGCTGCGCGCGGCGGCACCCGCTTACTTCGCTGCCAGATTCGATCAGCTATGCGGCTTCTAGGACTGACACTGGCTGCCGACTCCTCGTCTGGTCCATTCCGCTGCCGACACCACCACTGGAAGTCTGGAAGTGAGAGAGACCCCATATCTTTTCGTTTTTCTGAAACAAAGAGGCCGAATAATTCTCGGCCATTCCGGAGCAGTTGAGCCATCCGTTCCGAGATAAGATACGATGATTATTTTGAGGCCATGGATTGAAAGCAAGTCCTGTAGAGTAGTACGCTCTAGCGACGTAAGTAGTGCCTACCAACTTGCTAACCACATTGACTTGCATCAGTCAAGAAAACTGTATCCAAGCAAACAACGACAGCGCGGCGGATATATGATCCCTAATTCCTACAGTAGCTGCTAGTCAAGCATTGGATTCCCTCTCTCAGAAAATACATTTCGCACTAGAGGATGCGTGGGAGAAGAACTGGAAAAGAACAAATGCCTGGGCCTGGAGTAATACTACAGTCCGTGCCCTCAGCTTTTACCCGTCCATACCGGCATGCCGATCTGCTGTGCGGATTAACTGTGCGCTTACTGTTCAGTTCAGACACTGTCACTGTCCTCCTCTGAAAACGTCGTTGCACCGACTCCCATGGCTGCTGTGACTGCTCAGTCACAGAGCACTGGGGACCGACCTGTTAAGCAGGGAGGTGAAAAGTGCCAATAGGGAAGGTTCTTCCTGTGCCCAGGCAAGTTTTCATTGATGTTCTCTCTTCTCTGTAACTTCTGTCCACCTCTGGTCCTGTACCCACCTTCCTTCCTTCTGTTAACTCTGGAGTATCGCAGTGCGCACTGGTTATGATTTTTGTAATTTTGTCATGTGCATGAGTTACTTCTAGACAGGACAATCTCTCTATTAACAGCAGCTATTCAACGTGCAGATCTTTGGCCTAAATCCCACTAATTGACAGCATATTGTGCTACAGAGTACAGATATAGTCAATGTTATTAGTGGTACTACAGATTTCTGCATGGAGAATCTATTGTGTGCTTCGCCGGTCTGCCGGTACATTTCTTGGGTGCGGTGTGCTATCATCATTTGGAAATGGATAGTAGTACCAGCAAGTAGCATGTTCCATAGGCCAAAATCGGCAAATACCTTACTCTGCTTTTATAGGACTTGTTTTAATTGTCAGTCTTGTAGCTTTGAATACTTTAATCAGGCCTAGTTGGGAACTAAAGTACTTACCTTGTGGTCTTACTTTTGTCCAAATTACCCAAAGGTTAATCAGTTGTACTGAGCTGGAATCCTCCATTACCAGCAAAAGTTCACCACTTAATCAATCAGAGGATAGTGTTACTGTTACGTGGTACATTAGCAATAATTTAGGTCTGAGTTGTATCGAACCTTTTGTCGCACTTATTGAGCCACATGTGACATCAGAAGACCGCACAAAACTTCCATTAGTCAGATCAAAGCCATGTGATCAGATCTTATTTTTTTTACCGTTTATTCTCTTCGTATCATTGCACCTGTTGGAAGTAAACTATGAATACTGCCTGTTCCGCGAGGGCAGTAAAACCAAAGGTGGCCAATCTGAACACATTTTCTCCCCTGAAACGGAGGCCAATCTCTACACCGTCGGCTATTGAAATGTCTGTTTGTAACGTGGCACGGGCATTTGTTCCTCCATGAAACGACGAAATGCTCTCATATAAAAACGATACAAGGAGAGAATCCAAGGTCCAATACCCCAGGGGATGGAGAGTACATGACATTCTTTTCTCCTGCGCCTTGGGGGAGGTCCAGTCCAGGTATCGTTGTCGATTGATCTGTCGACTCTTCTTGCGTTGTTTGTTAATAACGACGTGGTGCATGTATAGTCGGATGGTCAACAAGTGACCGATTTTCTCGATGTCCAAGAAAATTACTGAATTTGTAAAAAGAAATTTGACGAGAGGCTGCATGCGCGATGCTATAAAAATTGACGTTGGGAAAACTATCATATGACTACGCATCAGGACGGCAAAATAGCTGGGCCTAGAACACTGAGGGTATAATACGCACCGTAAAATCGACAAAAATATTTACCACTGCTATACAATTGGTGTCTTGGACGGTTCGAATATCAGTGCGGCTCAGCCCTCGCCTAGATCGGCCGTATGCTGCAAGCGGCCAAGGCGACGCAAACGTGTCCAAATTAGCAACATCATCATTGCCCATCATCAGACGAGCAGGGGAGCAAGCCATGCGAGGAAGCTGGGCACTGCACACCGCACACGTGCTTGTGCGCCGCTCATCCGAATGCTGCTGCCGTGGCAAAATGCCCCTCCGAGCTCAGGCACACACAGCAGACTGCGCGCGTCGGCTTCTTCCAGGTTGCTCCGCGCGAGCGCGCCCGTTGCTCGTTAATCGATCCATGGCCCCCCTCCGCGTCCGTCCACGGATTGCACTGCCAAAACTGGTTAATGCTGCGATCGATCATGCTGCTGGGACTAGTAGGAGCACGGCCCTGTATTAGTACGACAACATGGCCGCGCCCACTCTCCTGCGAGCGCGGATCTGTCCTGGCGTGCAGCGGCCAAAACGTCCGTCCACCCCGTTTATGCCTCACGGCCAACTTGCCATTTACGGTGCGCTACCGCTACGTGGCCGTGCTTACCGTCCACCTGACACGCTGTTCCCGTCGGCATACGTACGGCGTTGTGAAAACAACGCCCCGTGACACCAGGGTAGCCGATGTTCCAATTTCCAATTCGCACCCGACGAGCCATGCTTATTGGCCGTAGGACAAACACTTGCAGTCTTCCAGGAGCAGCAGAGCTCTTTCTTTCGGCCGACAGGCTCTCGTCAGTCGAAGGCGAATAGAACCTGAACGTGCCAGGCGTCCTGCTGCTGTGCTAACTAAACTGCAGCCTTTTGCAGGGATAGCACCTTTCAATAGTTACTGCTCTATTGTGGCAGACAGGGACCCAGAGCACCTAGCCGACGTTTCTTTCGTTCTTCAGGTAAGGCTGCTCTAGGCTGGAGGGCCCGTAACGTTTTCCATTTTCCTTTTATCTTTTTTTTTCAGTCTCATCAGGTTACGTTTTTCGTCAACAGGGAAGGAGCAAAGCTTGCTAGTACATCTACAGTGCTACACGCAGTTGTTGTCTGTGAGCATCTTGGTTGTCCAACACAAACGGCAAAACAGATAATACAATGCATTTGTTTGTTAATCCTTGTTGTTTGTAAATGAACAAGCATAATATAAGGTTGGATAAGTCACATTTGCTAGGGTCCTGAAATTAAAAAAAAACATGTAGCAAATAGCAATGTGCAAACATTGTCGAGAAATTGCTCACGAGTGCCCAAATTACATGCGGTTGTGGGAGGATCTTTTTTCCCATCGCATTTGTGCCAGAAATCACCCTGCGTCACACAAGATCTAGGCGAGCCTTGTCCGCTTGGAATCTCTGGAACAATGAGAGCTGGGATGGCGATTCAACGTGTAAGCATGAGTCCACACCGTTGCCTGGTGAGGCGGCGACAATCCTCTCTCTGTTCATTGAATCTAAGATCGTCGGATTTTTGTGTTGAGGTGGATGCTCGCAGACGACGCATTTAATTGCCCAATGCAAGTTTTGCACCTCCCTCTTCGTAATAACATTAAAACAGTACAACACAACTAATTAAAACTTGCCTTTT
The DNA here is from genome assembly GCA_000970635.1 of Eragrostis tef. NCBI lineage: Eukaryota > Viridiplantae > Streptophyta > Magnoliopsida > Poales > Poaceae > Eragrostis > Eragrostis tef. The sequence continues at coordinate 78,898 of LAPY01000455.1, read as the reverse complement.
GTGACACCACGCATGTTCTCCGCATAGTTAGGATTTGAAATTCAAATCGTAGCAGCCATAACAGCAGGCCCACAACCACGCTTGAATTTTTACTCATTTACCTTACTGAGCCGAGCTGAGCCAACTCGATATTCTAACGAGCTATACTGAGCTGAGATGAGCTGGCTTGGCAGCGAGCCCTAAACGTAAGTCGGGCAACGTCTCTTTTGTAATACCAATCGTAATATTATAACACATTAAAAGAGTACAACGCAACTAATTAAACATGTATCCGTTACACCATGCAGGTTTCTGCACCGTTAGGATTTGAAATTCAAATTGTAACGGCCACAACGGCAACCCCACAAACCAAGCTTGAATTTTTACTTGTTATCTTATTGAGCCGAGCCGAGCTAGCTCGCTCGATATTCTAACGAGCTATAGTGAGTTGAGCCGAGTTGGCTTGGCAGCAAGCTCTAAACGTAAGTTAGACAATGTATCTTTCGTGATACCAACCGTAACATTGAAACATTTACAACGCGGCTAATTAAAACCTGCCGCACATCGTCTCCGTTAAGATTTCAAATTTCAAATCTTAACAGCCACAACGGCAGCCCC
>LAPY01000454.1:159002-175115 GCA_000970635.1 Eragrostis tef | reverse complement strand
AAAGTTTGCATATGCACCATGTGCAATTTGATGATTCAGTGTGAAACCTTATTTCCTAACAAGACATCCCATGCAGTGGCATCACTTCTATCAGGCATATTCTGCAACAAAAATTTGCCCGCATTCCACAGTTTGTTTGTGAAAGCCTTATTCGATGTCAATCTTTCTGTAGAGAGATTAAGGTCCTGAAGTGAAATGATGTATCAATAACATAGAAGAGAACAAACTTGGTCAACAAAAAATGCTAAAATATTTCAAACCAAACCAAACCTGGCCTGCTGTGCCCAGAGAAAGCGTAAATCTCAACGCATCAGTTCCATATTCTTTGATGGTATCTAGAGGATCAATGACATTCCCCAGTGTCTTGGACATTTTTCTGCCCTGAAAAAGCATGTCATAATGTAGTATATCAGAAAGTCAGAACATGAAAACTGAGGACCACATCAAACAGACTTCACATTCACAATTGCCCACCAAATTGACCTAACTGGCGATATTACATGTTCATATCAGACCAAATGAAGTGAGGCCTGCTGCAACATGTTCAGGCCCTCAATCTTACGGGAATGAAAGCAGCAGGTGATGAATTGCTAGAGGGCATTATACAGCCTATCAACAGACAACACATGAAGCCCACAGCCAAGTCAATTGTTTGCACAGCTAGGATTAGTTCAGGCCAAAAATCTAATCCTTGGATAAGTTTGTCAGTTTTCCTGTCTTCTGCTATTCTGCAAGTCATTGTTTCTTAGTGGTGGAACCTCAAAGACAGGTAGAATGTGCAAAACAGGCAGGCACTGGATGCAGCTATTAGCATCTCCTAATAATATTAGTAATGATGTCACTTGCAACCTACTTCCAGAAAGATGTGTACTTTTCACAGAAGCTTATGGCTTTAGAAGTTTGACCATAATACTTTTGCACTAAAAGAAAGGTCAATTGACTTATTTGTCACCTAAAATTACACGATGTAAACAAAAGATTAATGTGCCATCATCTCACCTCAGAGTCCCGTATTAGACCATGAAGATAGACATAAGAAAATGGTACAGATCCGGTAAACTCAATCCCCATCATAACCATCCGTGCGACCCAGAAGAACAAAATATCATGGCTGTGAAAAATATACACTACGATCAAACATGGTGACTAGAACAACAGTGCATCAATACGGAAAACAGCAAGTCAGGAACAGAGCATATACTACTCCGCTAAAAGAAAAGGTAAATTCAGATGTTGCTGAACCTGACGTACCCTGTCTCCAAAACAGTTGAAGGATAGAAATGCTTATAATCATCCCTGGATATATCTGGCCAACCAAGTGTGCTGAAAGGCCACAGAGCGCTGCAGGACAATAGCAACAAGTCAAAACCAGAGAAACTATGTGCCATTTTGTAAACATTACCTTTAGTACTTTATATATGAAACATTTGTTTTCATATATGAACTAAAAGTACTTGGGCGCAAGGTGAGTCCTAAGAAGGGCCTAGTGCTATGTATGTTTTTTCTTTTTCCTTTTTTCCCAGATTAAGTGCAATATGTGTTGGACCTAGCATCAAACTGCCAAGGAAGGCTAAGCAACAATCAGGCACTAGGTATAGGCCAACCCCACGTAGCACGACCTCTCACCATCTAGAACAGTCCTCACAGAGATAAGCTCCATGTGAATCACTTACAGTGCAAAAGGAGAAAAGGTGTAGTACCAGCTCAGACAGAATTTAGAGTATGCTCAATTAAAAAGTTCCTTCTAGCCTTTAACTGAATCGGAAGTTCTTTTGGCATCTGGGATATGAGCACTGCTACACAAGAATATTAACAATTAATCTGCTTGTTGCGACTGTACATAACAGTAACAGAAGTAAGGGGCTAAAACTAATTTAGAAGCATCAGAAGTGATGAATATTGCTGACTTAGAAGCATTGGCATGGTATAGCACCACAGTTTCTGGGAAAAACTGGTGGTTCATATATTTATAAGTAAGTGCATTTCAATTCAGCGTGTCAAATAATAAGTCTTGAAAGCAGCCTATGTATGAATCGAAAGATGGAAATCAACAATAAACTAATAATGAAGAAAGAACAATTGGGACTATAGATTTGCAGAGGAAGACAGACCTTGAGAACCAAGTGTCAAGAACATCAGGATCTTGGTATATCTCGACTGATTTTCCATATTTTTCCTGAGCTTTTGCAAGTGCCTCTCCTTCAGTTCTGGCTACAATGTAGTCTTCCTCACATTTTTTTCCGACAATGTACCAAACTGGTATCCGATGACCCCACCACAATTGTCTACTTATGCACCAATCCTTTATGTTTGTTAGCCAATGATTATATATCTGCAGCAGGAGCACACCAAAATGAGAAAGAAACAAAGGAGTGGCAACGCCAATAGTTTCCATAAGAATATATTCATCAATCGTGTAATGCTATGAGCTAATCAACTACCTCTTTAAAGGAAACTGAAACATCAATGCATTTACCTTCTCAAATCTCTCTGGAAGAATGGTTAATTGCCCCTTTTCAACAGCATGGAGAGCCTTTTCAGCCAATGGCTCCATCGTGACAAACCACTGCTTACTAATCAAAGGCTCTATAACCTAGGACCAAACATTAGTAGATTCATCATTTTGTATGGAAAACATCAATAATGTAAAATGAAAATCACCAAGAGCAGGCAAATGAATCATACTTCACCACCCCGTTGAGATCTCGGAACTCGAAGCGTATAAGGTTCCTTCTTCACTGCCAGGTTAGTCTCAACAAGGTCAGACCACAATTTCTCTCGTGCCTCAAAACGGTCCATACCACTGAAGAAGAAAGGAAGTTAAAGCCAGAAACATATTGCATATAGAACAAGGATAGCTTTAGTAATATTTCACTTTTTTTTTTCCACATGGACTAGTCGAACCAACTGCTTACACTTTTTGTGCCAGGTCACAGCAACTGCCTAACTTTTTTCTCAAAAACTTCTGTGAACAGTAAGTTACGTTAAACAATTAAAGTCCCATAAGTTATGTTAAACAGTTAAACTTCCTTTTCGTTCCTATGCATTCAAATAGAAGACGAATTCAAGTCACATAAAAAAGAGAGGTGTATGGGTTTATGAGTAGCTAAACTTCAGGGGTTCATAAACGACATATGGAATAGAAACAATAGATTTCACACTGAATGTTGCAAGGTCACAAATAATTTAAAAAAGAAAAGAAAACAGTAGTTTAGTTTGCATGAGTTTTAGAACAAAAATTGTGCAAAGAAAATTTCAAGGCAACAAATAATTTACACAAGAAAACAATAGTTTAGTTTGCATGCAGTTCAACAAAATGAAAATATACCTGTATATTCCAGCAACATCATTTAGTGTGCCATCTTTGTTCATAACATTGAGAATTGGCAGCCCAAGCTTACGAGCAATATGATAATCATTATGATCATGTCCAGGGCTAATCTTCAGCACGCCTGTTCCAAATTCTGGATCAACGTACTGTAAATCATGGAATCATCAGTTACTATGAGAAGGAATCATGCAAGTTGTCAAAGATAGAGAAAGGCTTCTAAGTAAGACAACCATTCATCTTTTACAAGCAGGAGGCTACCCTTAAGAATTAACTTCAAATGACTCTAGATGAAATTTGGTACAAAAATTGTCTCAGATGTTGCCGTCCAGAATTCAACCATAACTTAGGGCACATAATCATATAGGATGTTTGTAGAAAGGTCGGCAGTCAAAGCTTGGCTACACAGTGGAGTTGATAACAGGAATAACAGCTTTCTTATATAAAAAATAAAAATAGCAACAACGCCATAATTCATAAAACTTGAATGTAAAGAACACATGATGGCACAATAAAAATGATGAGAGAACAATAGATCCCTGTTAATGTTTAGTTTTTAGTCCTTTAAATCAATTATGCTTGATTAGTTTTTTTTTTCTTGAACATGCAGGGGTAACGCGCATGTGTACATCACCACAAACACAAAAGACACAAATTTGACCCACACAAACAAGGACAGAGCAGAAAGAGCACCCGCATGAACACAACACATCAACACTTGTCAGGTCAAGTGCTTGCTTTCAAAGTTGCAAAGCATAAAAGATACTACATAAAATAAAATATTTGTAGTTACCCGGTCAGCAATAATCGGTACATGTCTCCCACATGTCAAGGGCACGATAGCCAATCTGCCAACATATTTTGCATAACGCTCATCCTACATTGAAATTCAATGTATTAAACATACGATTTCTTATTTTCCCAAAAAAACATATGATTTTCTATAATTTAGAGATTGTGGACATAAAATAACTTGACACGGTTATAGGTAAGTGGTAGCAGAACACAAGAAAACATTCCGTAGCTGTGTAACACTGGAGAACAAATACCTCTGGGTTAACAGCAATGGCAACATCACCAAATAGAGTTTCAGGTCTTGTGGTCGCAATAGTCATAAAATCATCCCTGCATCATATAAGTACAAATATCTGTAAGCAGTTCATCAGTATGCAATGTCAATCATGTTGGCTGATAACTTGTTAGAAAGCCAAAATGAATCGCAGAGTCCTCCGGAACATGACCACAATTAAACACTATACGACGGAAAAGACAAGCTAGTCGACAATGCAACCATGATTTTCATTATATGTCACAAGATAATATCAATGATGCAATCAAAAGTACCTGGTTCCACCAGCAACACGGTACTTGATAAAGTATAAATTGCCAGGTTCTTCAGAGTATTCCACTTCCTGATAAGAGAAATCATGTCAGAATCAAATCTTGAGTCGGCTCATACAGAATCATCAATGATATAAAATTTTCAGCATTTCTATGTACTGTTAACGAATTTCCTATTTGTTAAGTTTAAACTAAACATTTGCACAGATAGTATGACTGTAACTATAATTATTTTATTTTTATTTTTTTTAAAAAAAAAAGGAATTTCACATACCAAATCAGATACTGCAGTTTGCAGGTTAGGAGACCAGTTGACCAAATAAGATCCTGTGAATGAAAAAACAATTTATTAGCCAATGTTTACCAAAGTGCCATAGGGTAATACTAATGCATAGTCAAAAGCACACAACCCAAAAGAATAAGCATTCCTATATTTCTGCCGGCCAAAAGGAAAATGGATATAACTATAAGCATGGACATCCTAAATAATAAAAGACCCAAGCATAACAAAAGGAATCATATGCGACACTAAAGAAAACGTATAGTAGTCAACGCCAATTTACTGTGTTCAATGAAACAAATGGTGCTTCCTTTCCACTGAGTTGCCATTTGGCAGAGACAGTCTGATATATTCATCGATATGGCAACGATTAACACTGAACGATTCAAAATGTAAACTACTTTCTGTGAGAAGCACCACAGTACAAGCTATAGAATACAAGTTTCAGGGAGTATAGGTTGGTCACTAGCAAGGATCGGTTCAAATTTACGCAGTCCAGAACTACACCCATAAAGGTTAGGCCTGGTCACTTTTTTTCCAACCAAGAACCAATGATTCTGATTTAGAAAGTCATGAATTACAGAAGGAAGCAAAACTAATTACGAGGTAAGATGTTCTCATATTGCACTCAACACAGCGATCTGAACAAGGTCGTGTATACGCTCTTTTTGAAATAGTATAACCATGATAAATCATTATACCTTGATATATAAGTCCTTTGTCATGAAGCCTAACAAATGCTTCAACAACTGCCCCTGCAAAATGGAACGACCAAAACATCAGGTGTACAGATAACCATCAACCTTTGACACTCTACTTGAGAGGACAATCCACCATCACTTAAAGTAATCCATGTTATACAATCACAAAAGCACCTATCAATGCATCTCGCATAAAAAATTATAAGCATGTTGACGCGGTCAACTAACTTGCTTGTTATGTCATCCACTTGATAGTGATTGTACGACATAACTTGTGAATGGCGATTAAATGGTAACATGTAGCAGCATCAGCTCCCTTATGACCAAGTAGAGCTGGTTTCCAGACACGGGAAAATTGTGTAGCCATACATCACATTTGGGAATTCAGATGTAACCAACAGTCATAGTACTTTGGTTCACCGTTCAGAGTTTGTTCTTGCTCATAAAATTGAGTAAAATGGCACAGTTGGGAGCAGAGTTGGATATCCAAGTCCATCATCATGACTGCAAGATCCTTACTAAATGCAAGTTACACAACACAATGGATGTATCATGCAGCTATGTTGACACATCAAAATGATAGCTTCGGGTACAATACAAATAGCATAATTGCAAGTGAAAACAAAAAACAGCCACACTTACGACTTAATTGTTCATCAAGAGTGAAACGCTCACGACTCCAGTCACAATGCTCATAAAATTGAGTAAAATGGCACGGTTGGGAGCAGAGTTGGATATCCAAGTCCATCATCATGACTGCAAGATCCTTACTAAATGCAAGTTACACAACACAATGGATGTATCATGCAGCTATGTTGACACATCAAAATGATAGCTTCGGGTACAATACAAATAGCATAATTGCAAGTGAAAACAAAAAACAGCCACACTTACGACTTAATTGTTCATCAAGAGTGAAACGCTCACGACTCCAGTCACAAGACGCGCCCAATCTCCTAATCTGATTAGTGATAGTGCCCCCATATCTGTAATGGAGACATTGCTTAGAATAAAAACAAATTTCTTTTGCAAGCAATCCATTTTTACAAAGATTTCCTGTGTCCTTATCAAAAGAAGTCCTTCCAAAAGTAATGAACAACAGAAATGATCGTCTATCACAAGTTCATGACAGTTCAGAAGCACAATGGAAGTCCTAAAGGTAAGTATTGTTATGGCATAGAAAACCCGTGTCGCTTGATGCAGTGAAGGCTCGAGAGTAATCAACAGAAATGACTGCGGATCAGCAAATAACATTATTTTTTATTTTCATAGGAAAATAGACTCAAATTAGTCTTGATTTAGAAAAAAAGGACTCACTTTTCTTTCCATTCCCAAACTTTTTTAGCGAACTCCTCTCTTGTCAGATCTGTCCTTTTGATGCCTTCAGCAGCTAACATCTTTTCCACAACCAACTGAAACGTAAATGCAAAAACTTAGAAAGGGAAAATTCCACAAATCAAAAAACATAAAGTGAATGAGCAACAAGCTCTACAAACCTGAGTTGCAATCCCAGCATGGTCAGTGCCAGGTATCCACAGCGTAGGTCTTCCTTTCATACGGAAATATCTAACCATTATGTCCTGAGTTACTTAAAGAGAAGGGGATACTTTAAGTAATAAAAACAATATAGGGGCAGAATCTGAAGGAACAAAAACATTGTCAACTTTCATAGTACATGATATCTCTAATACAAGGGTGTTGTATGCAAAATTGTCTACGAAACCAGAGCACATCAAATGAACTTAAACAGGTTTAACATAACATGAAAATAAACCACAATTTAGAGATTATATTGTTAAGTGAGTCCAATTTACATCCAACATATATTTCACAGGTTTTATACTTTGCATCGGTTTAATACAGCTAACAACAATTAGTGGTCACTTCTAGTATATATAACACAATGCACTGGTTCTCAAAAAAAGGGATATAATACAAGAACAGCATATATAAGACAAAAATGTCATGAGATTTTGATGAATGGATGATCATATGGAAAGGTGATAGATGGCTAGCCTTAAGATTGACTGATAACTACAAACAGCTTATAATAGTAAACACAATAGAATTGGAATTTAATCATCCAACCTCAAGGGTAACAAACATAGCATGGCCCATATGCAGTGACCCCGTAACATTTGGAGGTGGCATTGGGACGACAAATGGGTCTCCCCCATGGTCAAGGTTAGGCTCAAAGAATCCTTGAGACTCCCACCTAGTAAAGGATCAAGTATAAGCGAAAGCTCATTGCAGCATATAAACAACCGCGGAATATTACTTCATCATGAACTCATGGTTCACTGAAACATAGTTGTAGTGTATTAAGCGAAATTACCACTTGTAAATCCGCTCCTCGTTGGCGAAGTCAAACGACTTTGACACCTCCGGGGAGGAGAACACGTCCCTCTCGGCTGCAACAGCTGGAGGAACCCAGGCAAAGAAAATCAGCGAAGAACCCACAATCCAATTCCAATGAACTGGATAACCAGAGGAAACCCCATAAAGTGAATGAGCAACAAGCTCTACAAACCTGAGTTGCAATCCCAGCATGGTCAGTGCCAGGTATCCACAGCGTAGGTCTTCCTTTCATACGGAAATATCTAACCATTATGTCCTGAGTTACTTAAAGAGAAGGGGATACTTTAAGTAATAAAAACAATATAGGGGCAGAATCTGAAGGAACAAAAACATTGTCAACTTTCATAGTACATGATATCTCTAATACAAGGGTGTTGTATGCAAAATTGTCTACGAAACCAGAGCACATCAAATGAACTTAAACAGGTTTAACATAACATGAAAATAAACCACAATTTAGAGATTATATTGTTAAGTGAGTCCAATTTACATCCAACATATATTTCACAGGTTTTATACTTTGCATCGGTTTAATACAGCTAACAACAATTAGTGGTCACTTCTAGTATCTATAACATAATGCACTGGTTCTAAAAAAAAGATATAATACAATAACAGCATATATAAGACAAAAAATGTCATGAGAATGTGATGAATGGATGATCATATGAAAAAGGTGATATATGGCTAGCCTTAAGATCGACTGATAACTACAAACAGCTTATAATAGTAAACACAATAGAATTGGAATTTAATCATCCAACCTCAAGGGTAACAAACATAGCATGGCCCATATGCAGTGACCCCGTAACATTTGGAGGTGGCATTGGGACGACAAATGGGTCTCCCCCATGGTCAAGGTTAGGCTCAAAGAATCCTTGAGACTCCCACCTAGTAAAGGATCAAGTAATAGTATAAGCGAAAGCTCATTGCAGCACATAAACAACCGTGCAATATTACTTCATCATGAACTCATGGTTTACTGAAACATAGTTGTAGTGTATTAAGCGAAATTACCACTTGTAAATCCGCTCCTCGTTGGCGAAGTCAAACGACTTTGACACCTCCGGGGAGGAGAACACGTCCCTCTCGGCTGCAACAGCTGGAGGAACCCAGGCAAAGAAAATCAGCGAAGAACCCACAATCCAATTCCAATGAACTGGATAACCAGAGGAAACCCGCGGTTACCTGCGCAGAACCTGCGGGCGGCGCGTCGCGGGGCCCACACCGGGCGGCGGCGGGCGGCGGAGAAGAGGAGCGGGTTGAGGCGGCGGAGGCAAGCGGATGAGGTTCCCGCGAGCGCCATTGGAGCGGCGCTCGGGGGTCTCTGAGCGGGGCCCACCCAAGGCGGCGCGGCGCGGAGAGGGCGGCGGCGGAGGCAGCCGGAGGAGAGGAGGCTGGATGCGCGCGGTGGCCGTGCTGTGACTTGGATAACGGAAACGCTAACCCGCGAGATGTGGGACCCACACAGGGCATCGGACATCCGAAACAGCCTCCACATTGGACAGCCCAAGTAGCCCAGTTAAGACTTAAGAGCCCACTAGTGAAGGTGCTACGAATACGAATAACAGCCCAGGTAGCCCAGTTAACAGCCCATTAATCCGATTAAACAGTGTTCATAAGAAATCCGAATTTCAACATTTCAATTTAACAATTTGAATTCATAGTTTCAATATTTCCATAACAGCCGTTGAACTAGTTTTACTAAATTTGTGAACTATAATTTTAAAAATGTTAAATCAATATTTTTTGCAAATTTAAATCAAGATATTTTTTTCAATATAAATGAAATTGATCATCATTTCAAATAGACTCGTTCCATATTTTAAATGCATTGTTCAATATGTTTTACAAAATTTTGAATTGCTTATCCCCATTTGTTAAACCATCTTTTGAAAAAAGTTGAATCAAGTCTCATATACTGTTGAATGCAAATATAAAAATATAAATTGATAAAAACTTACCGACTTATGCCCATAGGCCGCAACGTCTTTTGATGACGGCCTGCAATGATCAACGTGATTTAAATGGGCTACTCTGTTGATGGGATGAATGAGCTTCATGGGCCATTCGTGGGATGAGTGCTTGGTAAATAACTTAAAAACTCTTGTTCCACTCAATGACTAGATTCATATTCAAAAGGAGTGCTTTTGTCTGTATCACACCGACAAAGAGTGGCTCTCAAAAAATGTAGCAGCATCAGCAAGTTGTGTGCAATCTTATTATGGTTGTCTTTTCATAAATTGCTACGAAATCTCTTCTTTGCCACGTAGAGCCAGAGCTCCTTACCTTCATGCAGGCTTTCGTAATATGTGATTGATCTCGATTGCAAACATCACTAATGGTGATCAACCTATATGATTGATCTTGCTTTCATAAGAAACCTTTATTGAAGGTAGACGGCAGAATACACCTTCGGATCTCCACTCTAAGAAATAAAGTCAAGCAACCAAATTAAGAAACCAATGTTGAAACAGTCCTTGCCGCATTCTTGGAGCAAAAGTGAGAAGCAAATACATAAACAAATGGTCACGATGACCAAGCCCTGAGAAGCCGTGCAGATGTGCTACTGGGCAAGGTAAGCAGGAGAGTAGAGGACGAAACCCAGCTCGATTAGTTTAAGCATTCAACAGCCAATTTAACCGATACAATGGCTCATGGGTGCATGGAAGAGCCATTCCTCCGTCTCCCATCCTTTAGGAAAACGCCCCTGTTGTTTCTCTGACCCCTAGCCCCATGTGTGTTCGAACCTCAAGTTATACCAACAGAACTTTTCTTGAATAATTGCGGTTTATATTTTAACATAATTAGCACATGACAGTACAGTTGACCCGGGTTACATTAAGTTTGTTAGTCAAAACAAAACTGTTTTTGATGCTAAAAGAAGAGAAGGTCAAATGCAAATATACCATAGAAAATAAGGTACTACCCGGAGTACTTTTTGGACAAAGCTTTGTGATCACCTCCAATCATTCATAAGCTGATATACCTAGTAAAAATAAACTTGCGTGCCAAATTCTCTGGACTAATAAGACATGTGTTTATTTTAAGCTTCTTCTATGCCCGCCAGAATATAATTTATTTGAAGACGGGCGTTTATAATTATAAATACAATTGAACAACCAGCTGAAGTCACCGGCATCAGCAGATGAATGGAATGAACAATTATTTCTGATCCTGAAACCGCCTCAGTATTTTCTATTAAAGAAAGAAAACAATTTATACTAACATCCCAAGGCTAATTACAAACCACAGAATAACATATACTCTCTTTCGTACGTCCGATAAAACTGGAGCCATGCGGATAAAATACATATAGAGATCGTTTTCAAATTCGCGTCCTTTTCGTTCGAGTTTCCACAACACTTCGCTGCGTCGAGCGAGGCGGAGGGGAGGAGTGGAGACTGGACAGTTCGGCGACTCGGGAACCCTAGCGAAGGGATAAGGTTTCGCGTGCAACAGGCCACGGGAAGGAGTGGCGCGCACCGTGCAGCCCGCGGGCTTCTTACAGCCTGCCGAACAGATGGGCTGTTTTTACTGTTCTCTCTGCACGGGCTGCAGCTGCAGCGGGCTGCAAAACCGACTGCCGAACGGGCTGGTTGAAACAGCCCTTGCGCATTCTTGGAGCAAAAGGGAGAGGCAAATGCATAAACAAATGGTCACGATGACCCAGCCCTGAGAAGCCGTGCAGATGTGGTATTGGGTAAGGTAAGCAGCAGAGTAGAGGACGAAACCCAGAACAATTAGTTTAAGCATTCAACAGCCAATTTAACCGATTCAGTGGCTCATGGGTGCATGGAAGAGCCATTCCTCCGTGATTCCTCCAGCTCCCATCCTTTAGGAAAACGCCCCTATTGTTTCTCTGACCCCTAGCCCCATGTGTGTTCAGACCTCAAGTCATACCAACAGAACTTTTCTTGAATAATTGTGGTTTATATTTTTACATAAATAGCACATGACAGTACAGTTGACCCAGGTTACATTAAGTTTCGTAGTCAAAACGAAACTGTTTTTGATGCTAAAAGAAGAGAGGTCAAATGCATGCAAATATATATAACATAGAAAATAAGGTACCTTTAAGACAAAGCTTTCATGCATGATCACCTCCAATCATTCATACATCTGGTATGTTAAAACATGCACTACCTAGTGAAAATAAACTTGCGTGCCAAATTCTCTGGACTAATAAGACGTATGTGTCTATTTTAAGCTTCTTCTATGCCCACCAGAATATAGTTTATTTGAAGATGGGCGTTTATAAATACAATTGAACAACCAGCTGAAGTCACTGGCACCAGCAGATGAATGGAATGAACAATTATTTATGATCCTGAAACCCCCTCAGTGTTTTCTATTTAAGAAAGAAAACAATTTATACTAACATCCCAAGGCTAATTACAAAGCACAGAATAGTCTCTTTCGTACGTCCGATAAAACTGGAGTCATGCGGATAAAATACAAATAGAGATCGTTTTCAAATTAGCGTCCTTTTCGTTCGAGTTTCCACAGCACTTCGTCCCCATGTCCTTGCTGCGTGTCTGAATGATTGGTCAGAGGTTTTAGGAGAGAAGCGAATATTAAACTTGGTATTACCAGTAGCTTCCTGACGGACAGCCTTGCTTGAATTCAAAGCCAGGAGGTTTGTTTAGTTCAGATTTGCAGGCTCTCTCTTCTTTTGCTACTACGTGGGGTGCAGATCGTGACACACCTGCCTGCCTGTTCCTCAAGTACGTTAGCATTGGCATTTGGCATGCAGTCTTTTTTATGGCTCCTGCTCCAGCTTTTGTGGCGATCTCATCTGGTTTTGCAGGCAAGCAACCATGCGTCACAGAATATTAAACGAATGGTAGTACAAAGTTTGTAGTACAAGCAGAAGAAAGGTCGGCTCTTATGTTCAAATTGAGCTGCAAATATGGGTGAATTATAGGAAGATCATGCTTACTCGTCATGAGAGCCAAAGATTTTATTTTTCTTCTTGGAGAATAAACTGAAAACAACTTGTCAAAACAGTGAAGACAGAACTTTTCTTCACCTCATGTTCTGCTCCTCTAGCTTTCAATAAAGATGTCACTCAATGTAGATATTCGATCTACAATCGACAAGCTAAGTCTGCGGCACACAACGGGCTGTAATTTTCGTGGTTCTATTTTGTTGCTTTGTGAAAGCAAAGGCAACATCACCGTCAAACTACGTAAGCCAGTACAATGTATTTTTCTCAAAAGCAGTATTTTCATTGGAACACATGTTGAAAGGAGGAGAAGAGTAGAATCATTCCTCGAAAAAAACAAATCATTATTAAGAAGGCTAGACAAGAGCTCTAGGAAAGAAAAAAGGTGACATGGCTAAAAAAAATATCATTATACATGTGTTGAACATGCATGAAAGCAAAAGGACCAATTCAAACATAGCTATCGATCGACATAGGGGTAGTTTTATTTAGTAAAAGGAGTTGCTTAAGTGCTTCTCCAAAGAAAAAAGTAAAATCACAATTCCTAAAGCACGTCTCGAATGCTACGCCCGCATCTCCGCTACCAAAGTACTACGCTAATGCTCTAATTTTTGAACTAAAAAAAATGCTATATACAATTTATCACTTTGCAAAAACTACAACTATTTTGACATCTTCTTGTCAAAAAAAATCACATGCTGATTGTCACCATGCATCCAGGGTTACTTTTTGTAATTTACTCAATTTTTCAGCTTGTTATCGTAAACCCTCTCTCCATTTGAGTTTGATAATTAACTACTTACTCATTTCAGGTGCAATGCGTATATAAAGTTTTAACAGTGGAATGTGGTCTCATCATGGAGCAGATGTCATGCGTGAAACTCAGGCCATCGAGACGGCCGGTGCGGTGTGCCGCAGCTAGCACCAATCATTCCGGTCAATGTTTGCGCCAGCTGCCAAAACTCAGATAAACCAAAGCAGCAGAGGCTCATCAGAACAGAACCAGCTGCCAGCCAGCCGCGGCACGGGCCAAGACTCTTCTTACTGCGACGCTGCTTTCGCCAATAAAACAATGACCGCCCAATCCGTGGCCAGCAAATCATGTGTGGGCGGTACCAAACGGCTGATAGCAACAGGCAGCCGAATGGATGAACGAACGAAACCCTGTGCTCAAGGCCATGGGCTATACTCCAACTTGTCAACGGCGACAAATGATGCCTATCTCCATCTGAAGTGTGCACAGAAAAAGATATTAATTCCACAACTCGACCACTTCCAAACTCCAACTAACCAGAGACTCCACAGGCACCTAAAGCACACGGCAAAAAACAATTATCAATGATTTTTTGTTGAACGCACAGCTACGCTTGGATATATATAGAAAAAGGCTCTTAGAAACCACTAGAAGTCACTTGCCCACCTGCCTTCGCACGCTTAATTAGCAGATTGATGTGGCCTTTGTTCCTAATGCTTTCGAGCTTTGATTTACTTCCTTTGTTTTTTTCTTGACGTTAGGGTAAGAAATTCTTTGTCAGTCTAGCCCCTGGAAACGAGAATTGAAGAGAGATAAAAAAAATCACGCAACATAAAGAAAGATAAATGCAAAATTTTAACCATTAGAATAATATAGAGTAAATTTTATAAACCCTAAATTTTGTGGTTTTTGTTGCACAAAACCTCGGACATTTTGGTTCATGTCACTTAACCATGGGTATTCTGGTCAAATTGTTTCATAAAACCCCACCCTTATGAATCTTATCTGTAGATTCTACTTTATTTTGTAGAGATTACATCGTTGTGCATTCAACTAAATGGTTTCAAATTGATTACAGAAATCATATCATCTAAGCACAAAGATATAGAAATGTCATATATTCATGGCTATTTTAAAAAAGGTGAGGTTTTTTGAAACAATATGACCATAAAACATGGGGTTAAGTGACACTAGCCAAAATATATGTGATTTTGTGAGACAAGAGCCATAATAGTCGGGGTTTTATGAAATTTACTCGACAATATATAATGTGGATGAGTAGTAAAATTTGTAAGTTGTAAAAGAAAGAAAAACAAGTGAGTACCATTTAACGTCGACACAAATCGTTATGCCTCATATATGAAATGAGAAGAGGACCTCCAATTAGAGAGAAAATCTTTGGGGCCAAGTAGGCGGTAGTGGAGGTAAAAGCGAGGCAGGGAAGGCAAGAACAACTTCAAGTGTGCATGCGTGGGTGTGTGTGCGCACGCACATGTATGCGGCCTAGCTACACGGGTGCTGGTATATAAATACAGCAAAAGTCGGCCACAACCTCCAAGCCACGGCCCAATCGCCGGTTGACACTCTCAAGAACCTGCATCCCCTCTGGATCGCTATCCCTTTTCTAGTGCTCAGGGAAAGGTAGCTGGAGGGGTGAGAGAAAAAGGAAACTCCTCAGAGCGAGAGAAGCTTGAGCAAGAACCGAGGCAGATCGCTTTTTGTCCTCGTGCCAGAGCCCGGCCTGCCTCGAGAGATCGAGAAGAGGCGTTCTTCAGGTGAAATTTTTGTTCTTTTGGTTGGATGGCTTTGAAGCCTTTTTGTGGTGTCTAGTGATGCAATTCGGTGTGGGATTTCAAGTTAATTAATTGGTTTGAGCAGTGTTTCGTTAATTTTCCTGTTGCGGTAGTCGAAATTGATGCGCACGAAGTGATTCAGGGGACTCTGGTTTTCTGTTGGGGTTCAGTTTGCAGTGTTCTTGAATCCAATCTAATTTATGCTTCCTTTTCTGGTCACTAGTCAAGCTCTTCGCAACGATTCTAATCTTTGCTCATAAAGATTCCGCCTTTTCCCTCTCCAATCCCATGTTCATCTGGCTAATTTGATTTGCATCGACAAGAATTCATGTATCCAAAAGAGAGAAAAAAAAAATCCCGCGCTGTTACAGTGTTCTTGGAATCTTATCTTGTCCGGAGATGCCCCAAAAATCTCACCTTTGCTTCCCGTGATTCCCTACAGTGATTTGAGCTGAGCGGAGACCAGAAGAACGACAAGTGAGCCGGAGATGATGCGGAACGCGTACATGGAGGTGCTGCCGCCGATGGACCACTACGCATCGCGGGGCAACTGGTTCCTGGGGGCGCCGCGCAGCTGGACGCAAGAGGAGAACAAGCAGTTCGAGCGGGA
>LAPY01000454.1:131806-148624 GCA_000970635.1 Eragrostis tef | reverse complement strand
CCACCCTCGCCCACCGCCTCCGCTCCCGCTCCCGCAGGCGGCGCGCGGCGGCGACGACCCGCTCGGCCTCCTCCCCCGGCCGCGTCTCCAGCGCCGCGACGCCGCGCCGGATGCCCTCCACCTGGTCCGCCATGGCCTCCGCCGTCTCGGCGGCTTGGGCCTCCCAGCTGTGGGCCCAGGCCAGGTCCTCGAACGAGAGGAACTCCGCGGCCTCCAGGTCGGCCGCGCGGCGAAGCACGGACCTCAAGTCCTCCTCCATGTCTCGGTAGATCTCGTCCATGGACTCCTCGTCCTCGCCGTCCGTGTACACCAGAGACTTGAGCGACAGCAGCTCCTCCTCGTCGACGTCGTACGCCGGTGCGATCGCCATGCGAGCGGAACGGATGGGCGTGTGGCCTTGGGCGGATGGAACAACAATGGCCGAGGTCGCCCTGCCTTCCCCGGGACGATCAATATATAGGCCGGCACCCGTCCGAGTCCGAGTGGAACAGCAACAACAATGGCTGAGGTGAGATCGACGCGACACGATGTGCTTGCTTGCTCCCTCTCTCCCGGGACGATCAATTTACAACCAGGCCTGTACACCATATCCGAGTCTGAGTCCCGTACGGATGGGTTCCTTCCAAGCCCAGCAGTCCAGCACCCAAATTTTGAGCCTCGAATCAGTGAAGCAAGGCCGCCGCAGTTTGGTAACATCCAGTCTCCGTGCATATCTAAGTGATTTTTTCTTGTCACGAAAAAATGACGATGTGCAGGTCACAAGAACTCTGGATGCATGGATGGGAAGCTAGAGACATTTAGGAGGGAGAAGAACAACAACATTAGAGCATCTCCAAGAGACTCTCATAAATTTAGCTTCATAAACTTGTTTTTAGGACCAACTAAAAAATTATGAAGGGCAATTTTTCTCTCCTTCTCCAACAGTTCTTCCCTAAAAATGAATTAGAACACTTTTGATTGGACCACATCAGCATTTGAGGCCACCAAAAACATTAATTTCATAGGAAAAGAAGAGATAGGAGAGTTTTGAGCTACAAATGAGGAGAGTTTTGAGGCTATGAAAAAATTAGGAAGGGTTTTGGGAGTCTGTTGGAGATGGATTTTTTGATAAAATCTCAATATTTTGATTTAAGAGAGATTTATAGGAGTCTTTTAAAGATGCTCTTAGAATGCAGTCTGCAAGAAATAGCCCTGACCATCATTGGTTGGAAAAGCAACCACGGCCTTGGTTTCTAACAAATACTGTCGACTGCAGAGAAGAGACGATTCAGAAAAGGAGATTGCACCCCAAACTATCATTGCAAAAACTGACCAAGGTAGGAACCGAAGACAGGAGTACCTTTTTTAAAAAAAAAATCGCCGTTGCCGGGGATCGAACCCGGGTCACCCGCGTGACAGGCGGGAATACTCACCACTATACTACAACGACTTTGTTGTACACTTACTAAAAAGCTTAAACTTCATTTATGTTGATATCATGCCATCCTGAATATAAACCTGCAGCGCCCTCGGTAAAGTTTCCAGATGCTCCTAAAGAATGTTATGAAACAGCAGAATTGATTCTTGGGCTGATCTTGTTAAGGCTGTAACCTCGTGAGCTAGAGTGCACAACAGCATCTTCATGCATTGAGCCATTGATGGTGTGATCAACCAAAGTACATTTCCACTACTACAATACATAGCAATCCATGGGCTGTCCACACCAGTCACAATAGTCCAACATTTCCAGCTCCACTTCCATACAAAAACGAGGACCTATCTCACCTATATTGACACTGCACTATATGGATCAGAAATTTACAAGGAATGTGCATGCATCTGGCAACCCATCCATCCTTCCTTCCACCGTCTGGATCATGGTTGCAGGAGCATCCCCAGGCATCAGCAGTGTCCGCCCCCAGCCATTGCAGCGGCTGGACCAGCTCCGCGCGCTTCTTCCGCCAGTACCAGATGGCGGCGTTGTAGAACTCGTTGCGGATCGTCTTCGACGCTGCCTTCCAGTCGCATTTCTCCATCTCAGCTCTGGCTGTCCGCGCCATACTGTCCCTGAACTCCTTGTTTGACAACAGCAGCTGGACCTTGCCCACGCAGTCGTCGAGGTTGCCCGGAGTGAACAGGAAGCTGGTCTTGCCCTCCTGATCTTCTGGGATTATATCAGGGATCCCGCCAGCACGGGCCGCCACGACGGGGACTCCGGATGACATGGACTCCAGGACCACCTGGCCGAGCGTTTCAGACTCTGACGGCATGACAAAGACGTCACCGCTGGCGTATGCTTGCGAGAGCTCCTCGCCTTGCATCATTCCGGTGAACACTGCTGGCATCCCCTCAAACATCTTCTCTAGCTCAGCCCTGTCGTGTAATTGCAGACCATGTAAACAAACTAGTGGGGAAAGCTCAACAACGCAGTTCTACAGTGCAGTATGTTCAGTTAAACTTTTTTTAAGCTGATTTAGTTAGTAACTTCATATCATAAGAGTAAATGTGCTAACTAAAGCTATGTTTGCCTCAAAAAGGAAAAGTTTTAGACATATGAACTGAAGAAAAAGTATGATATTGAGAAGTAGAAGCAAGAAATCAAAATGGACATACCTGTATGGTCCATCTCCGATAAATGCAATTCTTACTCCAGGCAACCTATCCATTACCCTGATCAATCATAAAGCATAATTAGTGCCGAGTATCATATAATGCAACACATAATGGAGTGTATACAGTATTTGTGACAATCACAAAAGTGCAAAGCTGGATGATAGCTTACATCTTCAAAAAGTCCAAATTTTTCTCACGCCCAAAACGTCCAACATGAATTATCAGTGGTTTTTCAGGCTCACCGTCACTGAAAGAATACATCATACAACAGAAGTGTCAACAATCTATATCAACCTACTGTGCACAGAACACTCAGGATAAAAGTAAATTAGGTGTCACCTTAGCCTAATTCGCATTTCATGACTGCGAAATTTGGGATGGAAACTTGCAGAATCAACACCTTTGTTCCAAAGGCGTATCCTGTTAGCTGAATAGAGAGAAAAGGAAAGCATATCATTAATGTCATAACATGAGAAGCAATACAAACATATGAAACTCTAATGTGACGTGCAGAGTAATCAACCAACCTGATATAACATGTGCAGTTTCGAAATCCTTGCTGATAGCAGCAGATGGCACCAGCGTTAGATCAGCAGCTCTATGAAGGAATCCTGTTTGGGAATAACAGTTGCAAATCAGTTTTGTTGTCATCTACAAGTTGACTGCTCAGGAAGAGAAATGAGAATGCTTACTTATCACTTGCCACATGGGCTCTACAAGCCAGCTAAATGTATATCTCGGTATGTATCTGCAGGTGAAAACAAAAATATGATTCATGTTTTATAAAACAAAGAAGAAAACAAAATATGATTCAAAAGAGATAAAAAATCTGTATACTAATCATTATATTAAGTACGTTTTAGTAGCAAAAACTTGGTGCGATAAATTCATAGTTAACTTACACTGGGACATGGGTGTGATAGGACATCACTAGGGGCACACCGAGCAGCTTAGCAATAGCAAGAGCTCCAAAAACCTGAAACAGAAGTGGACTTTAGTCATACTCAGTAATTAATAATTGGAAAATTTGGTACATAATTGTTCAATTGTCAAAATAAAATTACCATAATTCCAGGTGAAGACGCATGAATAATGTCAGGTTTGAACTTTGCAACCTCCGAAATGATCCTAGGGCTCAGAGCCAGTGAAAGAGGGACTTTTCCATACAAGGGACATGGGAAACTGTAAAGGATGAGACAGCTGTAAGCATAAGGATCTGCCACTAAAAGACACTATAGATCCAGCAAAAAGGAATAGAATGCTTCCAAACTATCTTGATTGCTCTAGCATTATTCAATAATGCATTCATCAAGTTCGTATGAGTCTTCTGTTTTCAATAACAGAGTGTACCAGCATAATCTTTTTAGGAACTGTATATCACCTTTTATTTTTTATTTGAACAATGAGCAGGAGCACAGCCTTTCATTTAAGAAGAGGAAGGTAGTATAGGAATTATATTTTAACTGTAAATTTGGCGTTCAGGTGTTACCGTTCCTTTTCTTTTAAACAACAGTAAGAAAATTCAGGTCTTATTAGAAGTTACCGGAAAACATTCTACTACTAACATCAGTTAGACAGAAGCAGTATAATTATTCTGCAAAAATATACCTCCATGAACCAATAACCTTGGCGCCATGAAATTCTTCGGGAACTCCTTCATGGTTGGTAACAACAATGACCTGCACAGCACATCACAAAGCCAAATTAAGCCACAATCCGCCTATTATTTTTCCCCTAAAACCTCCATCACTACTTCGTCTATACCCTACCAACATGACAGGAACAAAACTGGTACCTCATCTCCCATTTCCCGTAAGTGCTTGATGAAGTTCTGAAACCGGTTCTTATACCCAGAGATGTAGCTGCAAACATGACGAGCTCATCAAAGTTAGTTCCAATTGTGAAAACATACATGCAAATTGTCTCCCAAAAAAAAACATACATGCAAAATCAGTCTAAATGTCATAAATTATTTCTCCCTCTCAGGTAACAAAAGCCATTTCTTTTTCTGACACCCTGTAACTGACCCGATTTCCGTACACCCTACTGACGGCCACATTTTCACTGAAAATTAACCTAAATTTATCCTTACATTCACGACTCCTAAGACATAAGAAAGATCAAAGTTTTCCGACAAACGAAGGACTAGGAAGGACGCTGTATCAGAGCTTACTGAAAGTGGAATCTTTCAAGTTTCCCCAGAACATCCCATCGATCCAGCCAAGAAAAAGTAGAAAGGTCAGGGCAGGTACATACGCGAACCGTTACTAGCAGTTACCAAAAATTTCTACTACTAACATAAGTTAGACAGAAGAAGTATAACTAGTATTCTGTAGAAATATACCTCCATGAACCAATAACCTTGGCGCCATGAAATTCTTGGGGAACTCCTTCATGGTTGGTAACAACAATGACCTGCACAGCACATCACAAAAGCCATATTAACTAAGCCACATCCTCATAATTTGTTCCTAAAACCACCCATCACTACTTCGCCTCTACCCTACCAAAAATGACAGCAACAAAACCGGTACCTCATCTCCCATTTCACGCAAGTGCTTGATGAAGTTCTGAAACCGGTTCTTGTACCCAGAGATGTAGCTGCAAACATGAAGAGCTCATCAAAGTTAGTTCCAATTGTGAAAACATATATGAGCTCATCAGAGTTAGTTCATAATTTATTTCTTCCCTCTCGCAGGTAACAAACACCCAATTTCTTTTTCTGACACCCACTGTGACTGAGAATTCCGTACAGCCTACTTTTATCCTTACATTCACGAGTCCCAAGACATAAGAAATATCCAAACTTTTCCGACAACGAAGGACTAGGAACGCCGTATCAGAGCTTACTGAAAGTGGAATCTTTCAAGTTTTCCCAGAACATCCCATCGATCCAGCCAAGAAAAAGAGAAAGGTCAGGGCCGGTACATACGCGAAGGGCGACGGCTCGACGAAGAGAGCGACGCGGCGCGGGCGCGCGGCCTCGTCCAGGAGCAGCGGCGGCGCCTCCTCCAGGTCCTCCTTGATCTCCTTCCCGCCAATCGCCATTGCAGCTGCCAGCACCCCAAGGAACCAAGAACAAAGCAGCAGGAGGACTCGGCTTCGCTACGCGGTTGCGCAGGCGTATACGGCGCGTGTAAGAATTGCGTTGGAGCAGGGGAGAGGCCGAGCTCGCCGTTGCGTATATAAGCGGGGGAGAAGAAGACGACGGGGTGGGAGTGGAATTGCAGGGATATTCCATCTGGGGAGGAGAATATTGGAGGGAACCGCCTGGGCTGGGAACTTTGCGAGGCATATGCTCTCTTCTGCAAGATCTCATCTTGGCCACGCTATGATAAGCGAATGGTTTCTTGCGACCAAATTGCAATTTCTTTTATTGTTATTGGAAGGGGAGACTCTGCGGAAGTGCGGATGTTGAGATCTTGATACCCAATCCCAAGTGATGTGCAAGAGTGCAGCTGAGTTTGTGTTTGGTTTAGTACCGGCCACCTTTTTTTTTTTTGTTCTCTCTTCTGTGAATTCAACCTCGCTAAATATAGGGATTGTGCCTTTCTTTTGCGGAAATATATTGATATATAAGCTGCTAAGGACAGAAATGGTCAATGCTATTCCTATACAAGATCATATTGTCCTACGATTATGGGGCCTGCAAGCGCAGTGAGCCTGTGAGAACTGATAAAGAAACACAGCCTAAGCATCCACACCTGAAGTATCATTGATTAAGACAATTAATTAAAAAAATGGTAGAAATAAAACGAACACGGTGATAAGGGATTGAGGGGCGACCACATTTCTTGATAATAACAGTTTAGAAAAAGAACTAGCTTAAAATATAGAATAGACAATTCTTTTATCTTCATGTTTCACATCTAAAATGTGACACATTTGAATATGGATGTTCTTAGCAAAGTAAAGTCACATATTGCTAACACATAAACTCTACTTCATCCTCTTCTAAAAGTTCTGATTGGTTTGGTGCTTCAATTATTTGGCATTGCACATCCTGAGTGTGATGTTGAAATGCGGTTCAGATTACATCTTGCGTAGTGGTAGAAATGGATTTAGCTGCTCCAGTGAAAGCTCCCACAAGATTATTTGAATCGATTGCCATAATTGAGAGCTCATCATTGAGTCTTTTTTATTGTCTCAGGGTAGAAGAATCTTGCTAAAATGTCCATTTTATGTGGTGTGTCTGTACATTGAACTGGGTATATTCCCAGGATGTTTTTGATGCCGATTGCGCAGCCACTAAACTACCCCATAATATATAACTATCACTATTATTTATGATGATAGCGACTCGTGAAATCAAGTCAGCAGCAAAAATCAAGCTGGCTAATACTAGTGGTAGCTTGCAAGCTTAGGTTTTGCCCTCTACGTCTACGACAAGTTGGAGGAAAAACACAAACCGGACAATATGTCACAACGAGGTGAGGAAATCATGCGGTATGGTACGGCATCTGGCCAACTCACAATTGCACAATAAGCCAGCTGCCATGTTGGTCTAGCAACTGTATTGTTATGTCTCAGAAGAGACCGAACATACTATAACTATACACCTTTTGAACGACAACATATGTTAGTGCACAGGTACATTACAGGATCATAAGGTAATAAGGTATGATATTTCTTTGTTGTACTTCACGTGAACCTTTGTGGAGCAGATTCATGCTGGCAAACTGACAGGATGTAGGAACAGCAGCAATACCAGTCAGGCTAATTTCCAAGTCTGCCTTCGCTGTTCCAGCAACGACATGCATGAAACCATAATCAAGGCTGCTTGAAACAGCAACGACTATACGAATACCATACCGGTATTGAATCATCACTCGCCTAGCCAGAAAGATTAAGTCGGACGTCTCCAATCATATAATCCGTGATATAAACAACACAATACGTTTGTAGATTGCTTGCACTAATGTGAATAAGATGGTGCTGCAAAAATTTAAATGTTGATGTTTTGTATGCATATGGTTAAGAGCTACAGCATCTCAAAACTACAAAGCTTAACTCTGAAAGAGAGGGCGATGAGAGTTCAATCTGCACTTGATGCATAAGTATGATGGTTGTTGAGATTTCATAGGGCATCTCGAGCAGCAATCCGGCATACAATCGCGTCGGGGAGTGTAGATATTGATAGTTCTTGGGGAGTTATTTTATAATGCTGTCAAAAGAAAGGGAAAACCAATATGATGCTCAATCAGAACAGATAATTAATATTATAAAGAAAATATGTTACTACATAACCAGCAACAAGTTCATCGATAAACCTTCAGGATATGTGGCTGGTTTGCTCTTGATTCCAGTTCTGATAGATCAATCTCAGTGCCACTGATGAGTTTCTCAACTGCTTTCATCTGCCATGTTGAAAATTTCACTTCAGTGCTTGTTTGAATTCCTCCATTCAGAAGGATAATAATTCATTGTTAGATGCATTAGAAGTAGAGCTGGAACAGAAATGGGTCCATGTGGAACCTATCACATTTGGAGTCGTGCTTTAAGATTATATACAAGATTTAGAGGAAAATAATATGAGAAAGTTTCACATAACTACAGTTATTTGTGCCCCTGTAACATAAAACTACAACTTTTGAAGTTCATTTCACAAAGCTACAACTGTTTCAGCCCTTATTAGTAATAAGAACCTACAACTTTTTTGGACTAGTCCCACCCGTCAATCACACGAATAAGCACATCACAAAGTGTCAAAAGAAAGAGGGAAAAGTAATATAATTTGATGAACTGGTAAATGGCAACATATCATGAACATTTTGGTTTGGCAAAAAAAAAAGACAGTTTTGCATTTATTCGCTGGTTAGTAATTAGTGACAGAGTAAACACGCCCAAACACATCACAAATCTTTCAATTCCTGTCCTCATAAAAAGGGTATAAATACCAGGTGTTAAGGCAAGAAAGTTTCGATAAGGTTGATACGGTTTCATTTTTGCATTCAGTGGCAGTACTAGTACATGAGAGCTTAGAACTTCTTATTAGTGCAAACTGATTAGCTTATTGCAAATCCATGTAAAATGGATCAAAGTAGTGACTGAACTCATACAGAATTTTCACGAGTCTGGAACAACAAGCACTTCACCTATTCTTTTTTAGATGATGAACACTTCACCTATTCTAACCAGCTTAAGAATATACATTTGATATGAACTCTTACAGAGTTTCTAACACCAATTTATGATCTACAATGGTGTAGTATCTTCTAAATTAAAGATCAAACCATAGCTCAATGCGATTGCACGTCATAAATGTTTTACCTCCTCATCGGATGCATCAAAACGAGCAGCAAGGATGTACTTCGTGTCATCAGATATGCCACATCTCTTTAGGGACTCCGTTATCTAAACAGAATTATCAAGGCAAACCGTCAATATACTTTGTCACAACAATCTGGTACAACGCAAAAGCAAAAAGCAGATAGACTAATCACATGCTTCGACCCGGAGATGTTGTAGACGAGCTCGGAGTGCAGAGTTCTTGTGGTCAGTGATTCCCTGGACTTTGACAGAAGCGCCTTGTGAGCCGCCGCAAGAACAGGGAACACATCCGGCACCTGTCGTTGGTGACACAGGACATTAAGTAACGCAAGTTACGCAACTGAAACTTTTGTACAGTTGCTGCTGATGTGGAGAACAACAGAAGAAAATTGCAACGCACCAGTGACGCATTCAGAAATGCGACTTCCGGTTCCAGCTTCCCTGACTGCATCAAGTCTAGGAGCTCCCTGAGACAATGAATACCAGAAATATTGAGCGTTTACTTAAATTTCTTCACCGCGCAGTTCATCGATGGGGAAAAAAAAAGAACTTGCTGGCCAAACGGTTACAGTGATACGAAAGAAGAGGATGCCGAAACTGGTCCGTACCGGCTGTTGGAGACATCGGAGAAGAGAGCGAGGGAGACGCTGTGGCCTCTGTCCACCGGGAAGCTCTTCATGCCGCTCGCCAGGTATCTTCAAGCTCCGGCGGGCGGGCGGGCGGGCGGCGGCGGCAGAACCCTATTGCTCTCGCCGTGTTCAGGGGCGAACGGCCAATTACCGAAAACACCCTCGCGATCGGAGACAACCACATAACTGGTCCGAGCATCATGATTCGTGCGTCGTAGAAATCCTCGCCGCAGAAAACAATTCCTGTTTCCCTCCGAAGAGGCAGAGCGAGGACGATGAGATAAGGCCGCGTCGCGCGCGCTCTCCTCCACTCCACCACCGCCTAGCCCGCCATGAGCATCTCGCCGCCGTCGCATGCCACCGCCGCCGCCGCGGCGTACGGATGCTGCCAACGCCTCCTGCTCGCTTCGACCACCGTGCGGCCGTCTCGCTCGGGCTGCGCTTCTCTTGCGCTCGCGCTACGGTCCCTCCCGCTTGTTGGGCACAGCAGGTCCGGCTTCTATTCTTAGTTTGAGCGGGCAGGGCGGGAGACATTGAACTGAACTAATGTCCTCACATTTTCATGACTTTGGCTGCTAACTTGAAGGCTGACGAGTCGTCGAAGGTTCGCGTGCCGAGCAACGAATGAGACTGAGCCGGAACACAATGAGGACGACGAGGTACAGACTTAATTTGTCCCCTTTCGAGTTTCAGCTCGCGGTGAATCCGGCATTGTTCGAAAAAAAAAATCTTGAATTTGGCAGCTGCACCTGCACAAGTACATCGTTAGCCAAGATCGCCTTTTGAAGTATCTGGGCAAGCTTTTATAATTCAGAAAAGGAAAATATAAAAACTATCAACCATAAGGGCAAGGATTAAATAGCTATTCTTTATGTAGGATTGTTAGCTTAAACTGTGGTCTGTACAGTGTACGCACATCAACATTAATCATCATTTGCACGAGTGTACTTCAGCTTTGTTCTGCACTAGCCTAACATTAGTATTGAGCTAGTCGACAGGGAGAAGATGAAAAATCAAGAAAACTGCAGGTAGGTACAAACTTAAAGTATGGTGATACTCTCGAGCTGCAACCACCAATTACACCACTTCTAATAGTGCTGCTTCAAGATTTGTCATATCTAATTTTCTGAAGAGCATAGAAACACCTCTCGATGGAATCTGGAATTACAAATCAAATCGCATTGGTGTAGGAACCCACGAAATAACTTTTTTCTGCTTTTTCCAGGAAAAAGAAAAGTTGGGCGATGATGCTTCATCAACTTCAGTTGATAATGTTGAAGAAGGAAATGGGTCTGCGGAAAGTGACTCCAATATAGACAATGTACACTCCTTACTTGATGTTTCTCCTTTTGTTAGTCCTTGCTACAGAATCTGGAATTACAAATCAAATCGCATTGGTGTAGGAACCCACGAAATAACTTTTTTCTGCTTTTTCCAGGAAAAAGAAAAGTTGGGCGATGATGCTTCATCAACTTCAGTTGATAATGTTGAAGAAGGAAATGGGTCTGCGGAAAGTGACTCCAATATAGACAATGTACACTCCTTACTTGATGTTTCTTCTTCTTTTAGTCCTTGCTATGGGAGCGTGTAACTGAACTATAATATTTAGCTTTCCCATGCCTCACCAGAAGAAAGATGAAACCACAAATGCAGAACCGCTGAGCTCTAGTAACACAGTTCGGAACCCTGATGTAGATTCCACTCCTACCAGTGATACACAGGTATGCTTTTAATTGATGCCCCAAAACTTTATCGCTTATCAGACAAGTAGTAATACAATCATGATATATCTATGAATCTATTAAACATAGGAAAATATGGAAGTTGTTGATGTTGCTAGTGGATCTCCTTTGCCAGGAATGAAGGTAATCATTGAACTTTCTTGGGTGTTTTCTTAAGTTTAATGGGAGTTGAAATAGAAAGAGAGATAACATTTGTAGCGTTGTTACACAACATTATATTACTCTTGTTCCATTTCATATTTCTAAACTCCTTAATGCAATGAGGTGATGATACAGTTTACCTTTTTTTTAAATATGAATGATTTGCAGCAACAACTTGATGATTCCATCAGGATCCCCAAGGCTACAATAGACATTCTAAAGGATCAAGTTTTTGGCTTTGACACGTTTTTTGTGACAAGTCAGGAGCCGTATGAGGTGAATCTCTGGGGTGTTTTTCTCTTACTTCTTGTGTATCGGACTTATCTTCATATAGTTTCTTACTAACTGTGTTGATAGGGCTAAATTCATTCTCAGTTCTCTCTTTTTTTCTGCGGAGAAAATTCGTGCTCAGTTCATACACTCCCTTACAGACTATAGTTTTATCTATATGAGTTATATTCTGATTTAAAATGTTTCCATGTAAATAAATATATCATGCATGATGTCCTGGAATGACTAAATGTTACTTACCCTTCTCTTATCAACATAAGGGTGGAGTGTTATTCAAGGGGAACTTACGTGGTAAACCGGCCAAAAGTTATGAGAAGATCACAAATCGACTACAGGTAGTGAGATGCTTGCTTAATGGTCTGCAGAAGTCTAGTACTGTAGAAATCCATCGGTGGTTTATACGTGTTCAACTCATGTTTGTGGACAGAACAAATTTGGTGATGAATATAAGCTTTTTCTCCTCGTCAACCCTGAGGATGAGAAGCCGGTTGCTGTAGTTATACCAAAGCAGACATTACAGCCTGAAACTACAGGTATCAGAAATTCTCTGTAGATTCAAGTTTGTAGTACTCGTAGTGGCCTAATATTTTACTTAATTGCTAGACATCCACATTTAAATTAGTACATACAAATATTCCGTGTTAAGATTGCTGAGCCGGTTCATGCTATATCACATGTCCAGCTGTCCCTGAATGGTTCGCTGCTGCTGCATTTGGATTAGTCACCATCTTCACCCTGCTGCTTCGAAATGTACCTGTTCTTCAGGAGAACTTGCTGTATGAGGTTTCTCTTTCATTTATTGATCATTTGTTTTCTTCATTTTATGCTGTTTTGGATTGTTCATTTCTCTTTACTGAATATAAGGTAACTACTTTTCGCAATCTAGCTTGATGTCATCTTTCAGTCGCTACATATTGTTATTCTATCTGTTGTCACCTTGGTCCAACATAACTTTAAAGTCTTTATGGGTCCAAATCATGTACACCTCTGTACAATTGCTACGAGTTTGGTAATAAATACCCCCTTAAAAATCATGAAAAAAGGATTAAGATGCTAAAACCATGTTATGCTAATACTTCTTAGTTCATGTGACATGTACCTTTACGATTCGTTAGTTTTGTATTCAGAATGATGTAAATAATTGTATACTTCGACTGCCATATCTTTAGCCATAGATTGCTATTAGTTCCTCTTTCAAAAGGAATATATCTATTTCCTCAGTGCCCAGTCATATAATATGGCTAAAAGTTTATTTATGGCATCTTATAAGTCTTTCCCTTACAGATCTACATTTGACAACCTTGAGCTGCTGAAAGATGGGCTATCTGGTGCCCTAGTAACCGGACTTATAATAGGGGTCCATGAAATTGGACATATCCTTGTTGCCAGGGATAGTGGAATCAAGCTTGGAGTACCATATTTTGTTCCTAGCTGGCAGGTAAAGATAGATTGTTTGTCTACAACTCAGTCAAGGAATACATCATCTAATTACCGAATATTGTTTTGGATTTAAACGTTCATGATACGACATATTAGGTTGTAATTGTAAAGTATCAACACAAAAAAAAAAGTTTAATACAGAGTGTTTGTTCTGTATAGATAGGCATCTTGTTATGAAAAGCTTTTTGAAATGTAGGACATTACTATGGTAGATCCGATGTTTTACCATGACCATAATATTCATTTGTTGCTTTGCTGCCGGTTCTCAGAACTTTTTCTTCCATAACGAGTCTTGCATTCTATTTGTTGTAGATAGGATCCTTTGGTGCTATTACCAGAATTGTCAATATTGTTCGTAATCGTGAGGACCTACTGAAGCTAGCAGCTGCTGGACCGCTGGCTGGTTTCTCGCTTGGATTCGTTCTTCTGCTGCTGGGCTTCATCTTACCTCCAAGAGATGGGCTCGGCCTTGTCATAGATCCATCTGTCTTCCATGAATCCTTTCTTGTTGGTGGTCTCGGTAGGCATTTGATTACTAAGAACAAGAAATCCTTTTTCTGGATGTACATTACTACTTGCCTTAACAGAATCAACTTTTAGTGGAGACTTTTGTTTAAGATGTCAACTTTTCCATGATACAGCAAAGCTTCTTCTTGGGGATGCTCTGAAAGAAGGAACACAACTATCTGTAAACCCACTTGTTCTATGGGCCTGGGCTGGTCTCCTGATCAATGCCATCAATAGCATCCCTGCTGGAGAGCTTGATGGTGGCCGCATAGCATTTGCCCTGTGGGGAAGAAAGGTACATATGCTGCTATGATAAGTGCATACTATTTTTCTCGCCCCTGCTTTTTTCTGTGAAGGTCTTAGGATTGGCGCCTCTGATAAATCCAAGCTTATTCCAGATATCGTATCGGCTCAGTAGTGTCGCCATTGGATTGCTCGGGATCTCAGCGCTCTTCAACGACGTCGCATTCTACTGGGTGGTACTGATCTTCTTCCTGCAGAGAGGACCGATTGCTCCTCTCTCTGATGAAATTACAGATCCTGAGAACAACTACATTACCATTGGCATTGCCGTGTTGCTCTTGGGGCTTCTGATCTGCCTACCCTATCCGTTCCCATTTGACCCATCACAATTATCCGATCTTGATTTTGATTTGTGAAAGAAAAGGGAAACAAGTCTCAAATCACTGGTTTCTCTTCCTCTAATTGTATATCTGAGATGTAACCTATCGGCTGGGTGCTCTGTTGTCATCTTTGCCCACTTCTGATCATAGCAGTTTGGATGGAGTCTGATTATGAGTGCTCCATTGCTCCTTGCAGTAGCAAAAATAAAAGCAGGAGCCTTTTTGTTGCGGTACCTTGTCTGTTGTCTTTAAGTACGAGTAGGTTGGTTCATTAGAGTAGAACAGTCAAACACTGTAAGAGCAAAGCATTTTGTCTATATCTGTTATATCTTTTTATTTGTGGCTAATCAATACGAATTTAAGGAGTAACAGATCCCTGGTGAGAGTACCTGATTCTTCAAATGCACAGGATTCTGTTTGCACATTTTGCCTGTGAACAGACCGGACATGCATCGTGCCATGGCGAAACGCGAAGGCCACGTCAGTTTGAGTTTTGGAGAAAGCTAGTGCATATTGACCGGCGGAAAGGTTGGCTGTGTGAGTTAATGCTTGCATGTTTGGGTAGCCAATAGGAGAGGAAAGAGGCGCTGCTCAGTGCATGCAACAGGCTGGAGAGAGCTTTCTGCCTCGGTTATGCTGCTTCAAGCCAGCGACGAGCGAGTCGGCCGCTCGGTTCTCTCTCCGGCTTTCTCACTCTTCCTCGTATGGATGATTGTTTCGCCGGCTGAGTGTACTTCACTATACTTGCTCTTAAAGGTTATGGCAGTAACACTACTCATTTTGAGTCAACTACATAAGCGGCTATATGTACAGCTTGATATTTACATTGTCTTCATTGAAGTTTGATACGATACAGTTCGGCCAGTGGAAGATGTTCGTGTTCACTTGCTAGGTGAACACATATTGTACATCCAAGATGGTTGCAGATTCGGATAATCATATGCGCTCATATTAAAGTGCTCAGGAAATGAACACAGAAAGGACATTTTTTAATAGCATATAAGGTCCAGGATTGAAGTTGCACATGGGGCAGCGCCTGGCATGACATGAATAAACTGGATAAATATAGAACATTCAAAGGACATACATATAACGGAATAATAAGGCTTGTCGGATCATCTTGGAGAAGATCTTCTACCCTGTCGCTCTGAATATTCTGTAGTCAAATAATCTCATCAACCGCAATTATGCTGTAGCAAATATGTGAATCACCGTCCATAGGGCCCTGCTCTGCCGCTGCACAACTCGTCATCAATATCAATACTGTCCAAGCACATAAGGTTGTTGTTGACACTAGGCTCAGAGCTAGCATTGCTGCTGGTTGCGAGAGGCGAGTCTGAAACACTTATCGGTCTGCTCCTTGTGGATCCTGATCGGGCACTGTGAACAGATGATGCTGGAATGCTTGTCATAAGAGGACGTAAATTGTTTGGAATGCTGCGCCTTATGTCCTGTATAGTGTATACAACATATTACACCTCAAGTTTAATAAATGAAGAAAGAAATTGTTATTAACAACACTAAGGGAAAGCAAAGCATACCATATGCCGAAGAGCCATATCCAGTGATTTTTTTGACAATGATCTACCAAAGCCAGAACTATCTGGAGAATTTGAAGATTTACCAGATAGACTGTTAAGGCTGGACCTTTGATCATCATGTTTTGGAGGAACTAGTCTTCTCATGTTCACCACCCTTTCAACCATCTTATTACCCATTTGAACTGGGTTCACACTATCACCTCCATTGTGATGTGATCTTCTCACTGCCGGCATGGAGCTCCCTGAAGGCACACTACCATTTAAAGTTCTTCCTCTGGAGGGAGAGCAAGACTGTCGTCTAGGTCGAGCAGTAGGCCCACTCTCAACAGATGAAGACCTAGAACTAGGTGCCCCAGGTCTGCCCCGAGTGGCAGATGTTGGTCTTTCTGGAAGCGATGTCCTCAGATTTGGCGGCGCATCAAGAGAGAAGCCAGGCATTTCAGATGGCTTCCATGGTCTTGATTTCACAGTAGGTGAACTGCCTCTTGATGGTGTTGGCGCAGCTGATTTTGCTGGTGAAGAACCTTTGGATACCGTAGATCCTGATTTGGAGATTGAGGAAGATCTAGGCGCGGAGGGCCGCCTAGTTGGGGTTGATGCCCTTGATGTTGGCTTACTTTGTGCTGGTATTGAGGGCCTGGATGATGGCGTTGATGACCTGGTAGCAGGCATTGAGGGCCTGGATGAGGGTGTTGATGACCTGGTAGCAGGTATTGATGACCTTGAAGTAGGTGTTGATGACCTGCTAGCAGGCGCGGATGCTCTGCCTGAAGGAGCTGATGTCCTGCTAGCAGGACCAGCTGCTCTGGTTAAAGGGGTGGTTGACCTTGCTGAAGGAAGTGTTGACCTGGAAGTGGGTGTTGATGATCTAGGGGCAGAAGCTCCAGTTTTGGCAGATACAGTTGCCCGGGAAGTGGGGGTTGAAGGTCTTGAACCTTTGGAATTAGCTGTCAATGCCGAGCGTCCAGTTGGCGTTGAAGGCCTTGATGCATTAGATGTAAGTCCTCCAGACGATGATGGTCGTAATAACTTCGTATAGCAT
>LAPY01000454.1:85599-101348 GCA_000970635.1 Eragrostis tef | reverse complement strand
AAGTATAGGACGACCAGGAACGACCAGGCTCGACTAATCAGCCTGGTCGACGACTAGTCGCGACTAATCACCTGGTCGGTCCCACTGCGACTAGGGTCGACCACATGACTTGAAAACATTGTGCGTGCCATTATTTTTTATGTGATTTAATTATCATAAGTTAGAAGCTTTTGGTGCATCTTTTCCAAGGCTTCCTTTGTCTGAAGTTTACTATCTTGGTCTTATATTTTTAGCCTACATGGTGTATCAGTGGCAGCCAAATTCCTTCAGCCACATCGTTAACTGATTTTTGACCTTTTACCTTGTCACTGCTGGGTACCTTCCAATTTGAGTGTCTATGCCAAGATTAATAATATCCTCTACCTGGGAGAATTATATTTAGCAGGGAACCTTTCCATTTTAACTTGTTCTGGTTACACCATAGTCCAGTTGCTGCATGCAGGAGTGGTATTTATATGCTTTTGCACTGACACGGTCTTTGATTATTGCACATAGTTAACATGACTATGTGTTTCTCTTTGAACTTCATCACCGTTGTCATATCATTTAATATCTCACACTGTCGTGATTCGATAATAAACTTTGTGGCCTTCAATAGCATGCATATCTGCAATTTGTATATTGTGGTATCTCAGGGTTTCTAAATACCTCTTGAAGTAGCTTATCATCTGTAGCCACGTTCACTAATCTGGAAGCTGTGTTACATCTAACTTATTTTGTAATCTTCTGCTCGAACTGTGATTTACATCCTATTTCGAGTGCAAGTTTGATATTTTTAGATAGTTTTTAAATATTTTGACCCACTTGTAGACCCTAAATTCTTCGTTCTGACATCAGATCTTTGACGAGTCAGTTCTTGGCTTGTTGCCCTGTTTTTAATTATCACCATGTCTATAGATTTATTCCAAGGCAGATGCCTTCCTAAAAATCGTATGCTGATGCTTGATGCAGGCAAGAAATCTTTTAGCTCAAAAACAACTTTTGCAAAACTAAGAAAGTTGCCCTTTGAAGGTGTGTCCCAAAATAGCAGCTCTTACATTTGTTTTGATTTTGGGGTATACCTTTATATTTGTAGACTAGAGAACCTTCCGTAGAATCCATCTGCATTCCAAAGTTGGAAAGATTACTTTCCAGGCTTACGCGGCATTCGGATTTCTGTTTCGTGTTCAGTATCCTTCGGAGCATATTCGTCGTTTGATAATCTCAAAAGTCTTCAGTTTGACAGGTGGAACGATATATGATTGTTTGAAAAGGGACATAGTAAAATCGTTTACAACTCATGTATAGTTTCCTTGTAAACTGCCGATGCTTAATCTCATGGTAGAATTGGTTGTCTTGATGTCCTGCTAGAATTGTAGTTTTGTTCGTATCAATTTTGGCTCTTTGAAATATAACCATTCATGTGTTGTCTGAATATGTCCTTACTGTGCTTCTGTGGCCCTAGGGATAATGTCTTTCTTGATGGGATGTACGTGCTGTAGGTCGGCCTTTGAACTTGATAGCAAAAATAATTAGGACATCACCTGTCTGTAGTTCTTTGGTGACATATAGGTTAGTGCCATGTCGATCATCTTTTAAATGTGTAATGATGCAACAATTCTCTTGTTCCAGTTTATCTTTGTGGTGGAACTAGTGAACCAAAACAAACGCTCATCTACTTTGTATATGGTGTGGTTGGAGAAGTGGCCCTGCATAAATTACAAACATGCTAATGTTTACCATTGGCAGAAAAAACTGAACATTTGTCTGGAAAAATATCCATTTTTTAAAAAATATTTACTTAGAGTTGTGTTTCAATCATGACATTGTAGCCTTGTTGGTTCGTTGTGGGGCCAAATAATGTTTGTACCCCTTCCTCTTTTTGTTTGTATGAGTTGTATTTTGATTTAACACTGGTATTAAGGAGGTTTGAGAGAATGATGGAGGGAAACGACCATATATCTCAGGTGTTGATGCCTTGAGTAAATAGTTAGTCTGATTTATTTCCTG
Organism: Eragrostis tef; assembly: GCA_000970635.1. NCBI lineage: Eukaryota > Viridiplantae > Streptophyta > Magnoliopsida > Poales > Poaceae > Eragrostis > Eragrostis tef. The sequence continues at coordinate 99,359 of LAPY01000454.1, read as the reverse complement.
CAAACGTTGAGAAGAAAGGGGATGTAAATGAGATCAAAGTGACCTTCAAATTTATCATCAGAGAGGGACTGGGGTCGTTGTGACATATTCTCGTAACCATTAGTTGGTCAACTGTATATGCACAAACATTGATTTTTTATCCATCAATTTCAAAATAGTGATACAAACTCAAGACTAGGGTTTCTAGTTTCGGTTTCTCATAAGGAATTGTGGAAACCCAAACAAGCTGTTTCAATTTACTCTGGAAACAGGAGAACCCGGTCAAACAGTTTCAGTTTCTAGAAGCAAAAGCTGAAACTGCTAAAACCAGTTTCACAAGAGCCCAATCGAACGGGACTTAATTGTACTGTAAATATATAGGTTTATAAGTAACTCATCTTCACAACTGCTGACCACCCATATTCTTCTAAAGATTGAATTATGACTTTTGAGAGTGGCTCCACTGTGCAGTTTAGCGAGTTTAGCTCAATACACCAGCCAGATTGCATTTGTTGAGAAATTTAGAGCTGCGGCGCCGCTACATGCTACCTTTCAATGTGAATATACATGAAATTCCATGCTGCGATGCATTGTATATAAGTCTGATCAAACTTGCATTACTCCCTTTTCCTGTTGTTGATGGATCTTTGACATTCGCATTATTGGTTTCCTACTATATATTCTATTTATTTTGCTGTATCTTTTATGTTATTTCACACTCCATTGCTCCACCTGCAGCATATCTTCATCAGATCTTGTTTCAAAATGGATGGGAGAAAGTGAGAAACTAGTTGCAAACCTTTTCCAAATGGCTCGCGAAAATGCCCCTTCCATTATATTCATTGATGAAATTGATTCACTGTGCGGTCAACGTGGAGAAGGCAACGAAAGTGAAGCTTCTAGGAGAATCAAGACTGAACTTCTTGTTCAGATGCAGGTGACTTCTTATAGGCTTAATATTGTAACTTGTTTTTGAAGCAGATCCATATACTACTGTCTATACTGCTGAGATTAGACATGCTTAGCCGTATGTTTTCTGCTTAGGATGGTTATGGTGCTAAAATTTCAGATACAGAGAATGTGATATCAGGTGAACGGAGAAACAAAAATGCATTTTTCAGTTAACTCGACAAATCGTTTATTGGGTCATGCTGAATACCTAGCTTCTACTTTTAACAGTTGTGGATAACTGGTATCCCAGACTTAGCGGTCTCAGACATTATGCTAATTTTGTGGATCTTGAGGGTGAATTTAATTCCGTTGGTGCTAATTAGGGTTGAAATCTTTAGATACTGTCTACCAGATCCAAAATCACACTTTGAAATGAAGTTAAGCTACTCTCTCCTTGTCCATATTCAAGCAGAGATTAGCTACTTGGCATTGCAACATTATTTGGCCACCATAATTGACCAGTGTATGTCTATTAGTGTAGGAAAGATTGTTAGATGTAAGAAAAAAAGCAGTACTGCAAACCATCACATTCTGCCTATGTGTTTCCTATTTCTTATCTCAAAACTGTATCCAATGGTGTACTAATTTTCAAAATGCCTTTTCATTCCGAAAAACTGAAATAATCCTTTTTTTTTACTTTTAAAATGTTCAGGGTGTTGGCCATAATGATGATAAAGTTCTCGTTCTTGCTGCTACGAATACACCATACGCCCTTGACCAGGTTAGGATGATATATGCTTTTGCACCATTTCGAGAATTTAAATAGTTCTTCTTTAACATAATTTGTTACCTCAGGCTGTGCGGCGACGATTTGACAAACGTATCTACATTCCGCTACCTGACACGAAAGCAAGGCAGCACATGTTTAAGGTGCTTAAGAGAGATCTGTCTAACTTAACTATATTTTTCCCACTCAATAGTGAATATTGTTGTTTAATATTTGGAACCTTCAATTCATTCAGGTCCATCTCGGGGATACACCTCACAGTTTAACTGAAAATGATTTCGAGAGCTTGGCCCGTCGAACAGATGGGTTTTCTGGTTCAGATATTGCTGTTTGTGTAAGTAATATTCCACATCCATCACATCTGCCTGTACCATGCAATGGAATCTGATCCTTGCTTTTGTCAACAGGTAAAGGATGTGTTATTTGAACCTGTGCGCAAAACACAGGATGCCATGTTCTTCTTTCAGGCGGATGGTGGCATGTGGATGCCTTGCGGACCAAAACAACCAGGTGCTGTGCAGACCACTATGCAAGAGCTCGCATCCAAAGGCCTTGCGGCAAAGGTAACTAAACACACTATATGTTCCATTTTAGTGTGACAACGAAGCTTCTCTTCAATTGCTAAGGTAAGTTTATTGCTTGGCTGTAGATTCTTCCGCCACCTATTTCAAGGACGGACTTTGAGAAAGTCCTCTCAAGGCAGAGGCCGACGGTTAGCAAGAAGGACCTGGAGGTGCACGAGAGGTTTACAAAAGAGTTTGGTGAAGAGGGTTAATACGCTGTGGATACTCTGCTCATGCACAGCTGCACCACAAAAATGTATATTGTTTATGACTTTTTCTGCTTGGAAGTTCGATCCACAGGATTGTACACTTGGTAGCCTAACTATGATTATTGACAGCAGCTTTAATTTTTCATGGTGGGCTATCAATGTTTGTCTGTTGCAACTTGTTTCATTTTTTACACATACTTGGAATTTACCAGATCCAAAATCACAATTTGAAATGAAGTTAAGCTACTCTCTCCTTGTCCATATTCAAGCAGAGATTAGCTACTTGGCATTGCAACATTATTTGGCCACCATAATTGACCAGTGTATGTCTATTAGTGTAGGAAAGATTGTTAGATGTAAGAAAAAAAGCAGTACTGCAAACCATCACATTCTGCCTATGTGTTTCCTATTTCTTATCTCAAAACTGTATCCAATGGTGTACTAATTTTCAAAATGCCTTTTCATTCCGAAAAACTGAAATAATCCTTTTTTTTTACTTTTAAAATGTTCAGGGTGTTGGCCATAATGATGATAAAGTTCTCGTTCTTGCTGCTACGAATACACCATACGCCCTTGACCAGGTTAGGATGATATATGCTTTTGCACCATTTCGAGAATTTAAATAGTTCTTCTTTAACATAATTTGTTACCTCAGGCTGTGCGGCGACGATTTGACAAACGTATCTACATTCCGCTACCTGACACGAAAGCAAGGCAGCACATGTTTAAGGTGCTTAAGAGAGATCTGTCTAACTTAACTATATTTTTCCCACTCAATAGTGAATATTGTTGTTTAATATTTGGAACCTTCAATTCATTCAGGTCCATCTCGGGGATACACCTCACAGTTTAACTGAAAATGATTTCGAGAGCTTGGCCCGTCGAACAGATGGGTTTTCTGGTTCAGATATTGCTGTTTGTGTAAGTAATATTCCACATCCATCACATCTGCCTGTACCATGCAATGGAATCTGATCCTTGCTTTTGTCAACAGGTAAAGGATGTGTTATTTGAACCTGTGCGCAAAACACAGGATGCCATGTTCTTCTTTCAGGCGGATGGTGGCATGTGGATGCCTTGCGGACCAAAACAACCAGGTGCTGTGCAGACCACTATGCAAGAGCTCGCATCCAAAGGCCTTGCGGCAAAGGTAACTAAACACACTATATGTTCCATTTTAGTGTGACAACGAAGCTTCTCTTCAATTGCTAAGGTAAGTTTATTGCTTGGCTGTAGATTCTTCCGCCACCTATTTCAAGGACGGACTTTGAGAAAGTCCTCTCAAGGCAGAGGCCGACGGTTAGCAAGAAGGACCTGGAGGTGCACGAGAGGTTTACAAAAGAGTTTGGTGAAGAGGGTTAATACGCTGTGGATACTCTGCTCATGCACAGCTGCACCACAAAAATGTATATTGTTTATGACTTTTTCTGCTTGGAAGTTCGATCCACAGGATTGTACACTTGGTAGCCTAACTATGATTATTGACAGCAGCTTTAATTTTTCATGGTGGGCTATCAATGTTTGTCTGTTGCAACTTGTTTCATTTTTTACACATACTTGGAATTTTCCACAAGTGTATTAAGGAATAATAATTCTAACGTGGAGTCCTTGTGGTGCAACCTGTATAGCTGTCCCCCTTGTGGCTAATCAGTTTCCATCAGCCTCATTTGTTTAGTTTGATATTACATCCTTTTGGCCATTTTGCTATTTATATTGATTGAGTCCTTTTTAAGTTTCTCTTTCTTTCTTTTTGATACTATGACATATTGTTGACCGTAGCTTTTCCATTACTGCTGTTACTGTAGATATCTGGCTTGCATGATGTATCTTTGTTTTCCCATTGACTTCCTCGAGTTCTGAATCATCTGAATATCTTCTTTATGTGATCTTTTTCCTAGCTACACTCTGTAAACTGGAACCACTGGCTTCTTTTTGTGTACGAATTGCCGTTTTCAGTAGTGTATGTAAATCATGGAATGCTGAGTCCTATGTAAAGGCTCTTTTAAGGATCACTGCACATCTGAAAGTATTACTGTATGTTCTGAAACATCTTGGGCATGATATGAGACAATGCGACTCGATGCAGTTGTGACGATACTTTGGAGGTTCCTGGCCGCTTGCACGCTGTTGGCATTGTACATCTCGTGCATATGCGACTCTGATGCAATTGTGGCGATTCTTGCTGGTTCCTGACTGCAACCATGCATGCTGTGTGCAATGCAACAATGTCTGCAATAGCGTGGTGCGACATACAGGTACGTGAAGCTGACTTTACTTGGCTGCTCGGTCGCACATGGGGAAGGGAAAAAAAGAAACTTGGACGGACACATCGTGTCAGCGAGTTAGCAACTGGCGAGGAACGATGCATCATTCGTCGCTGATATCATGAGGCAAGGCATGCTTCGCAATGGTTCCTGACCATCCGAGTCCTGAATCCTGACAGGCATGCTTCGCAATGGTTCCTGCATGTCACCATGTACTTGCTGCCCCTGACCTAAGCTCATAAGCTAATCCAAAGAGAAAAAGGGCCGGGGGCTTTGACATTGGGAAGATGCTGCATTGTGCATCCATGTCAACTTTGACAAACTTTTTTTTAAAATAAAAAATAAAACACAGAACTAATTTTTAGTCTCTGCGTTTTCGCACACAGCCGATGTCAGCTTTGAAATGGAGACAATGATACGTAATGTACGATCCGTTGCATTTGAAATTAAGTGTTATATCTGCGGCTATGGTACCCGTACGTAGTACACTGCGCTCTTCCTGTGACCGCTGCCAATTAGAGCGATGTGGCACGTACTATAGCACATCTCATCCAATGTCAACTTTGACTTATAAGCATTTGTATGCCAATGCCTACTCTGAAATGAATGTTAATGCACACAGGGCCGAGAGTCCATGAACTGCCGTCTGAGGCTGGTAGCCGTAGCTAGCAGCTAGGTACGCTCTACTCCTGACCGCTGCCATGCAAGTAGAGCAATTTGGCGGATGGTTAATTACTTTTCTATGAGGAGCTCGTGGTACTGGTACTACTACCCAGCTTCAAATTCAAAGTTCAACAAAATACTACTGTTCCACCAAGAACAGAAAAAACAAAGGTTTCAAAGTGCTATTAGTACTTTCTACACGTACGTCGGTAGCACATGTACACACAGAAAGTCTTGCCTTGCACTGTTCGGGACCGGATCAGCACGGTGCATATCTTTTGTGTCTATTAATATCAGCGGAGCACGGGTGAGGCTTCGCGTTACGTTCAGGGCATGGATCTGGATGCCAGTCAGCAGCAGCGGGCCGGCCCGTGGTTGCGGCGTGCCCGGTCAGTTCTTCCAAGGCTTTTTGGGACTGATGGTTTCAGGCTTTCAGCAAGAGTGGGCGTCCAAATACGCATGGTTTTATACTAGTACTATTAAAATTGCTTTCTAGATTACTACTTCTATTTTTTTTATATGACATCGTTGACTTTTTCGTTAAACTTTGACCACTAATATAAATTTAAATAATTAATTTTTGGGTATGAAATAAATATCATTGGATTCATCATCAAAAGCGCTTTAAAGGTAACTTATACCCTTAGTTGTTTACATAAATATTTATAGATAAGACGAATGGTCAAAGTAACAAAAAAATCAATGGTGTCATATAAAAAAAGAACGGAGAGAGTAACTAAAGGGTTGAGAGATCAAGCTCTTTTGAACGTAGAAATTTCGCACAGTTTTTGCAAGTTTAAGTTTAATTCCAGCAGGATTAATGGGGGAAAAGAAATCCTGCGTTCTAATAGAGGTAGCTCTAAGAGGCAGCATGCATGCATCTGCTTGTACAAGTGGCAGGAGAAACTAAATGTCTGTAACCTTTTCACTTTAGTAGTTGAATTAAAAAATGAACCCATATGTTGCATGGATTGCAGCTAGCTGCTTCTCAATTGGAGCACCTTTCCGAGCTTTCGTCTTTGGCAGCAGGAGTATGTTTAAAACATGACAAGTGGAAGTCCCGTGTTGTGGAAAACATCACGACTTTTGTTCTTCTTTTTTATATATTAAGTTATAAATTAATACTCCTATATGGATGAGAGTACGTTGCGTACGCTCGCCAATTTGATAACGTGCCGAAATAGGTTCAGCCGCCAATGACGCAATCTGATTTGGTGATAAAATCCTGAAATGACCGATGCGAAAAAAAGAACTAATTTACATGATCATTCCAGCAAGCTAATAGAGCGGTCGGCCTCCACGATTCGCCATGCGGTTGATCTCATCATCGGAAAACTCCCATTATATATGAGTAACAATCAAATAAATAATACCCTTCTCTTGCATGAACTAACATTGCGCGCGACGAGTAATTCCTGGTATTTAACTCATCCTTTTCAAAGCAGGTGAAGGGCAGTCTAGTAGTCATGTCGTGGTCGTGGATTCCTTGAATTGGACCGCTTCTGCATATGCGTGCAAGGGGTTTCGAGACCGCCAATCCATGAACTGCAGGGTTACGATTTTTCTGACCAGCTAGGGCTACTTGAGCATATAATAAAACGACGGAAATGACATGCCAGTACACAGTGACGTGGATCAGGGACAGCCATGAACAGAGTATGGGAGTATGAATCAGATCCTTTGAACTTTGGAACTCAAACACGCATCAGATCACCACCAGAAAAGGCAAACAAAAACAAGTGTACAAGTGGCATCCTACATTCTTTGAACCATGCCTGCATATATGCATCTTTAATAAGGCAGTGAACAGCAGCAGGTACGTATAGCTAGGGACAAGGGGTACCGATAGCAGTCACCAGTCCAAGTTGCATGCCGATTACTTGCAGGGCTCATTGGCTCATCAAGGGAAGAGAAGAGAGGAGAGAAAGAAGATGAGGCTGGGAATGGAAACTTGAGCCAGCCGATTTGTCACTTTGCCACTTGGCACGGACTGCCGGTCCGAAACTATGTGCGGCGCTTGCATTGTCCGACCGACTGCCGGGCCAAACCAGCGAAGCTCTGGTCTAGGGTTGGGAAAGGCATGCACAAGTTGCTCCCCTAGCTTATGGCTGGGCTTGTGTGTGGTTATCCGTTGCCTTTGAATGTCTTGTTGAGCCATCAGGGGCCCTTGGATGCATGCATATCCTGTCTGGCAACGCAACCTAGTTCGATTCGAATTTCTGATGGGATTTATGGGGCTGGTCGTGTCAGGAGCTGGGTGCTCTATCTTGTGGTCGGGCCATGGTATTTTGTGGACAAGAGTGTGCGGTCATAGTTGGTGTGCTTGATCAATGTCTCTGTCACAACATGAAGCATATTGTGCTCTGTACATCAATGAAATAAATTGATTTGTCGGGTCGATTGACCACTGGTGTAGTAGAGTAGAGGAGAGTAAATTTAATACTACACTACAGATATATTTGGCCAGTATAGACATTCTGGGTTCTTCTAAAATGGTGAAAAAGCGAAAATGTCTCCCCCATAATCACTTACTCTCTCTCTCTCTCTCTCTCTCTCTCTCTCTCTCTGGCCAAGAAGAGCAAACCAGTACTGTTAATTCTTTACAAGCGAAAGTAGCTATTCCCAATTGCCAAAAATGGATTTGCATTTGATATGTTCTTGACCCATATAAGCCTTTATATTTTTTGTAGATCCTAACTATTTCTATGAATGTTTTTACACGGAAAAGTTATTTAACTCCCCTTCCAAAAAATCCTAAATCTATCCAAATAGCCAAAAAAAAAACTTCAGAAGTGAGATTACTAGTGAACTACTGTTTCCAGAGAGAAACAGGAATCCAAACATTTTTTAGACAAACTGGAACGTAACCGTAACAAATGGACCCTCAAATTGAGCTAGATAATTCATAATGAAACAAAAAGGCTCGATCATATCAGCTTAATATAGCTCAAATAATTACAATGTGGTTATCTGTTATCCAGTATTGCGTTTGTGTGCATCGTGAGTCATGTACCCTTGCATTTCTGCCAGTCCCATTTGAGTTAATCAAGGAAGTGCAAGCTCAAATTTATAGTGTACCTAGGATGCTTCTGCAGTCAGCTGCAGTATTGGAAACAATAGGATGCATTCATAATTGACGTGCTAGATCAAGGTCTATTTGTTGTTGCATATTTGTACAGTGATGAAAAAAGGGATTTTAGGGATAGATCATGCGCATGATCAGCGCGTGTTCGACTAGTTGAATGTTTGATCAAGTATATAACCCCCTATTCTAGTTCAATTTGATCGGTCACAATGTACTGTGTTCCCTTCTCCTTTTCTGACAGACCGAGTTGTGCATTGCCCCCCTTTTCTAGAAGATGGACTTTTTTTAATCATAATTAGTGATTCTGGAAAGTTAAGGCCACGATAGCAAACTGCGAAAGTACATAAAGGGAACATAAGATAACTACACATACAGTTTGGCATGCACACACATGCCATTCCTATGAACATTGACCATTGACCGTGGATCAAGAATGTCATGGTGACTGAACAAAGAAGAACGCGTGGCAAGCGTGCTCCATCTCCAAGTTGCAAAGGAGAGAGGCAGGAAGAAGAAGAAGAAGAAGAAAGACGAACGCAACCACTAGGTCCCAACTTGCTGAGAGAGCTAGATGCATGCTACCACCACCAAACAAGAAAACAAAGAAGGATGCATGCATTGGCCTATATTTGCAGTTGTCGTACGCTTGGAAACAACTACGAGGCTGCAGGAAAACAGGCTCCGACCGTACGTACGTAGCGAAGGCCCCCAGATACAATATGTGCAGCGAGTGACACAGCATGCACTGCCAGACACTTGGGCTGCGCGGCGCAGCGTGTATTCAGCTGAATCAGAAAAAAAAAAATTGTCGTACACATTGACAGTACCAGATGCGTGTATATATATGTACAGAACAGATAAATACATGCATGATATATACATGCAGTGTGTATTTTGGCACCGCTTTATATCATAATATGCACATTGTCAGGCATGCACTTAATTAATAGATACTAGTAGCTTGTTAATCAGCGGTCCATGCATCCACGTCACTCTTTAAGGAATGTTCTGATGGCCTCCATGGATCTTCTAGATCCTTGGACTTTTCAACGGATCAATTGGTTGGTTCTTGGACAACTATAACAACGCAAAAAAATATCCTGTTCTTTGAAATGTGCAACATGTGCATATATATACTTAAAGTATGGCACTGTCACAGGCAATATTATTTTGTTCTAAATCGTCGAAGCAGAAAGGAAGATACCAAAAGGAATTTTGTAAAGTACAGATACTACCAGCAAGTTGGTTAACTAATTTTATTTATCTAAAAAAATATTATAAGGCCATGTTATTAATGTTGATGCAACTCGGGATAGATAACAAGAAAATAAGCGGCTTGCATTGGCAGGATGGAACTATTCAGTTAATGTGTCCTGATCAGTGCAATGAACCTAGCTAGCTAGCCGTCTCGTTCTCACGCAAGTTGAAGCTGCAGCATATATAATGCGTGCAAGTTGCATATATCCTCCCCTGCTGGGAGTGAAAGGTGAAATGATAGCTACCTCATCAAAATTCGAAGGAATAAAATATTTCGGCCTAGAAATCATATGCTGCCAATCTTTAATCTGAATGGCGCCAATATTTGCCAATCTACTCGTGTCATTTCTAAATTTTTGAACTTTCGATGTGAAATTAACTGAAGAACCAAAAGTTGTCGGGCTGCATAAAACTCAAAACATCACTTCTTGTGAAGAAAAGGTAAAACGAGCTGGGCAATCCTATACAACAAAGTATTTTAGTCCTAAGCAAGGTGGGCAATGTTATATATAGTGTCATGTGCTGCTAACTAATTGTTTCCTAAATTAGTAAAAACATATTTGAAGAATGATTTTAAGATGAGCGTAGCACTAAATCTAGCTCAACTTGCCACAAACTAATTATTTACATGTATACCTGCTGCTTAGTGTTTCATGAAGCAATGTCTTCAAAATAAACACTGCATCTCCAATAATTTCAGGAGCTAGAGTCCTAGAGAGCTGGAGTTGCGGGCAGATTATGTGTTTTTTGGTTGCAAATATGCTGTTCTTTTTGTTTTTTGAAATGTAAATATGTTGTTCTTATTTAGAAGAAGTCCATTTTGCTACCTTTAAGCATCCATGTTGTTCACTTAACCCCCTAAACTAATTTTTGGTCTATTTTACTCCCTCCAACCATTTAGATTGCTTCAATTCACACTCTTATGATTTTTTTTCTTTTTTTGTACCTCTACGTGCACATTGTGTTTGAGCGTAAACTTTTGTCAGATTATAGGTTAATACATATTTTATTTCATATAAATGTTTACAATTTTTAAACTTTTTTGTATGTGGAAAGTGTGGATTACAAATTCGACATGTGAGATAGAATATTGCAAAAAAATAATTATGAAAAAACTTGGAACAATTTTTCTAACATAGAGTATGATGTCATCTACCATCCTACAAAATTTGAGCTTCAAATATAACCCATACAAAGAGAGAAAAAAAGAAAAAAAATCACTAGAGGGTGAATTGAACCAATCTAGATAGTTCGGAGAGTAAACAAACTAAAAATTAATTTAGGGGGTTAAGTGAACAACATGGATACTTGAAGGTAGTAAAATGGACTTCTTATTTTGAGAGGAAAAGATGGTGTTATAAAACTATTCTGATCCTGAACTTGGAGCTGTGTCAAATAGTTAATGGTTAATGCCACAGGTCTTTTGGGAACGATGAGCAAGTGGCCGCTCTAAGTCGAACCACCTGCTTTCGCCTTGACTGCAGTTCTGCAGACTACCGGTCAACCAAAGCTATATTGAGCAAATTAAGCAGCCTACGCGCTTAGTCTGTGAGCGTCGATCAGTGGACCTATACTTGCTGTTGTTTGTACTCGCCAAAATACACGCCTAGTACTTGTATAGCAACACATACAGTATATAGTTATCTCACCTCTTTCTTATGATAGGATCAACACACCTTTGCTATAAATGAAAATGAGATATCCATTAATTTTTTTAGGTGCGAATGACCTTGTCGTGTGTTGTCCTTATTTCAACTCATTTTGTCTGCTGAGACATAGGACACCCTGGATGTTGAGATGATATGGCATTAATTAATGGGACACATATCTGCTGCATCTAATTCAATCTATTCGATTTAATAAAACCATCTGCAAATTAATGCAGCTGGTAGTACCATTCTCGCTGTCCTGGAATTAAAGCTGGGAGATGAGAAAGATCTAGCAGGAAGTTCTCTTAAAATAAAGATAGATAAAGAAACTGCAAACAATGCTGTCCATCCATGTGAATTTTTGTTTTAGTGTCATTTGCGTAATCACAAATTAAAATTACAGAGTGAGAATAACATAGCAAAAAATCTTGAAACACAAAGACAAGGAGAGAGAATTCTTCAAAATAAGCTGATCAAAAAGAAGAAATGCAAAAGATTATTTTTTTCGAGAAATAAAAGGAGGATAACTTCCACTTCCAACTGATATACTATAGTACATTTTGTTATTTGTAACTAGGATCGGAGCACTCATGGAAACTGTTGGACTAGCTGTTTTGCAAAACTAAAGGCTCGGTGTGAATGTATAGCCTTAAAACGAGGCACACCGAATATGAGGCCAAGAAATGTGTCTTATAAAATGATACAAATCTAAATAATATATATCTCATGCACAAAACAAAAGAAAATTACTTAACGCAAAATAAAAGATGTACAAGAAACAACATTGCTTATCACGACCATTACTTATCGTAAAATGGGGGGAAAAGGAGTAGAGGGGAGAACATCTCTCTCATTTCATAGGTTTAATTTTCCAGCTGATCAATGGGATAAACCTGCGCGTTCACCCTCAGAGCTTTTCCCCTTTATATCCATATAAGCATTTCACCGTGGTCCCAAATATTTGATAATGGATCAGATATTTTCTTTACAACAGATGGGATCAGATAAAAAATTTGACACCACATTGACAGTGAATCCATATATACCGTTTTGTGGAACTATGAACATGGCCTTAATTTCACATAGAAATTAGTTCAAATGCAAGGGAAGGAATCCAAAAATGAGCCAAAAATGAAAGGATAGCTGACATGTGATACAAGAAAATCGATCAAGTTATATGTGATCGGAGAAGAGAAATGGGTTTGTAGAATTATATAACTAAACATTGGTAGGAATAGTTGAGATCTTCTGTCAGTATTCATACAATAGTTCTGAAATATATCGAAGTTGAAACAACTTGACAGAGCGATAATAGTTCAACCATATATTGCCAGCAGTCACATACTGAATCAGCCATATAAATTCAAACAAGATGCATGAATGGCCGAATTTGTCATCCAGTTAATCACTGTGAATATCAATTAAGCAAATCAGTGTAACGCAAGTCTAAATGAATCCCTCACAAAGATGAACAAGCAATTCAAATATTGCAACACATGCATATAAACTCGAGCGAGATCCAGAATTTCGCTTCATTGCGTGAAACAAAGTTTCGCAGATCTTTGATTGCTTTGTGATGGACAATAGATGTCGGTAATGCACCCAGCCCAGGGTACAGGAGCGTACGACATCAACCAATTATTATGATAAATTGCTGTAGCAAATTAAATCAATGATGTATTTTGTTGTGAAGACTCCAAAAGAAGAACAGCAAGAAGCATCTCTTTATTCTCTAGCAGAATCAAACTAGTGATTTACTAGAAGATATGGCACATATTTGCAGGATCCATCTTTCTATTGGTGTACATACAACTCGTTTTGCAAATTGATACCGGATCGTTGCAAAGACGAAGAAGAAGAAGCAAAAAAAGCAATTGAACTGAGTATCAAACAGCAGGCCACAAGAACAAAGGGGGGAGAAGAACAAGAACTTTAGTAACTATGCTTATGATTTGGTCGCTGCTATAACAAGAAGGCACCTAGGGCAGGAGTGTGGTGTTGCGCCATGCATTGCTTCTTCAAGAACTGCTGCCCTTGCTCAAGGGCAATCTCTATTGGTCGCCCCCGCTTCTGGCAGCCGTCTCTGGCGATGTCGACGCCGAAAAGCCTGACGACGACATGGGCTTGATCTTTTGGTTTCTCCATCGGCGACGGCGACGGCGCCGCGTCGGTGGCGGCCGGCGTGGACTTGTTCTTCTTGCAGTCGATGAAGAGCTGCTTCTCCGGGCCGTAAGTGGAGTGGGAGAAGACGATGGTGTCGCCGGCGCGGAGGCCCTTCTCCCTGACGAATCGGCTCCATCCCTTGGTGAGCACGTAGCTCTGGCTGCTGTTCCAGTACGAGTACCTGAACCGCCACACTTTCCCCTCGCCGTCCTCGAAGTTGAGGAGCACACCCTTGCCGGTGGCCGTCGTC
>LAPY01000453.1:180261-191163 GCA_000970635.1 Eragrostis tef | reverse complement strand
GCTGTATCAGATGGCTGGCTGGCTTGCCCCGCACATTATTCTCTCTCGCGGCCGCAGCAGCAAGCCTCGGGCGCGGCGCGCGCAGCCCGTCCCAGGCACCGGCACGTCCCTCGTACTGCCACCGTCAACTCCCGATCGGACGGGTCGGAGGCCAGGCGGGCGTCAGGCTCGCGTCACGGCTCCGGTAGGGCCCCGGTCAAAAGGGACGAACCGCCACGTGGCCGGGCGTCCTCTCTCTCTCTCTCTCTCTCTCTCTCTCTCTCTCTCTCTCTCTCTCTCTCTCTCTCTCTCTCTCTCTCTCTCTCTCTCTCTCTCTCTCTCTTCTCCACGGTTGTGCATCAGCATGCGGCACACCTAGTTATAGCTGCCCCTCCTCTTCCTCGCACACATCACATACACACACCAATCCCTCTCGTTTGCTTGCCTCGCTGCAGCCCCACTACCGTACTACTACCACCAGTAGAGAAGCGCACCCATATATCCGTATGCGCTCGCTTCCTTCTCTAGCAATCTTGATCCCCCTCTCCTTCCCCTCCTAGCTAGCCCGCTCTCCTTTCATAAGCAAGCAAGCGCCAAGAACCACCACCACCACTAGCAGCAGCAGCAGCGAGCGGAGCACACACGTCCACGCGCGGCGCGCCGGCCATGTCGTCGTCGGGCGATTTCCAATTCCACGACGAGCTGCCGCCGCTGTTCGCGCAGCGGCCGGCGTCGGGCGACCTGATGCAGCAGCAGGCGCCGGGGTCGTGGTTCGCCGACTTCATGGCGCCGGAGTACGACCTGCTGTGCCGCGCGCTGGACCTGCCGATGGGGGCAGAGGATGTCGTCAAGAGGGAGCTGGTGGTGGACACGGGCGGAGGCGCGCGGACGCCCAGCGGCGGCGGCACGGCGCCGGTGACGCCCAACACCACGTCCTCGATGTCGTCGTCGTCGAGCGAGGCGGCGGGCGGCGGCGGCGCAGGAGGAGGTGGAGGAGCCTTCGGCGCCGGGGAGGAGGACTCGGCGGGGCGGTGCAAGAAGGAGGAAGGGGACGGCGAGGAGAGCAAGGAGTTCGGCAAGGGGGAGGAGGACGGTGACAAGAGCAAGAAAGGGTGAGTACGATGACTTGGTGAATTATTGTTCAATCATTTCTTCAGATTTTTTGCTTTGCTTTGCAAATCTTGGTTGCTAGCTATCTCTTTCTTTCTTCCGCTTCTTGGTACTACTAGATCTTTCTGCTAATCAAAATTTCCAGTGATTCTGGATCATGTTTTGGGCTCAGTTTTTATTGGTTAGATTCTGCTGATTCCTTCCTTTGCCTGTTGGTCATTCATTCATTCTTCTATTCCTTCCTTTTGTTCTTCATTTCTTTTTTAAGGGAGTAGTAGGCAGCGGCCGGTGTGAACTGGGGCTAGGGTTTCACACTTGCATGCCATAAGAAAACAAATAATGGTCGGTTCAGTGTATATTAGCTTAATCACCACCTAGTTGCATCTGCATGCCTCTCTTCTCTTTCCCTTTTGCTTTATGGATTTCATGCTTGCTTGGCCTTGAACATGCATCTTCTTCTTCCACTTGTCCCAGATTTGCACCATGGTGAAATTGTTTGTCCTTTTTGTTACTTTGCGGTTGCTTCTTTTTACCATTTCCGCTCATCTCTTTTTACAAAGATCATGCCCAAAAAACCAAAGATCTCCGGGAATGCTCTGGTCTAAAAGCTATAGCCCCCCATGCAGCCCAAGAGATATTCCTCCCCTTGTCTATAGGGATTTGCACAGATCCCTTTTCCGGTGCAATCTAGCATGGCACGATCTTGGTGGAAATCTGTAGATAGAGCTCAAAAAGGGCCGGGGGTGCAAGCGAGAAAATGGGTACACACAGTGTGAACCTATTAAGTCGTCAAGAGGGAGCTGGTGGTGGACACGGGCGGAGGAGGCGCGCGGACGCCCAGCGGCGGCGGCACGGCGCCGGTGACGCCCAACACCACGTCCTCGATGTCGTCGTCGTCGAGCGAGGCGGCGGGCGGCGGCGGCGCAGGAGGAGGTGGAGGAGCCTTCGGCGCCGGGGAGGAGGACTCGGCGGGGCGGTGCAAGAAGGAGGAAGGGGACGGCGAGGAGAGCAAGGAGTTCGGCAAGGGGGAGGAGGACGGTGACAAGAGCAAGAAAGGGTGAGTACGATGACTTGGTGAATTATTGTTCAATCATTTCTTCAGATTTTTTGCTTTGCTTTGCAAATCTTGGTTGCTAGCTATCTCTTTCTTTCTTCCGCTTCTTGGTACTACTAGATCTTTCTGCTAATCAAAATTTCCAGTGATTCTGGATCATGTTTTGGGCTCAGTTTTTATTGGTTAGATTCTGCTGATTCCTTCCTTTGCCTGTTGGTCATTCATTCATTCTTCTATTCCTTCCTTTTGTTCTTCATTTCTTTTTTAAGGGAGTAGTAGGCAGCGGCCGGTGTGAACTGGGGCTAGGGTTTCACACTTGCATGCCATAAGAAAACAAATAATGGTCGGTTCAGTGTATATTAGCTTAATCACCACCTAGTTGCATCTGCATGCCTCTCTTCTCTTTCCCTTTTGCTTTATGGATTTCATGCTTGCTTGGCCTTGAACATGCATCTTCTTCTTCCACTTGTCCCAGATTTGCACCATGGTGAAATTGTTTGTCCTTTTTGTTACTTTGCGGTTGCTTCTTTTTACCATTTCCGCTCATCTCTTTTTACAAAGATCATGCCCAAAAAACCAAAGATCTCCGGGAATGCTCTGGTCTAAAAGCTATAGCCCCCCATGCAGCCCAAGAGATATTCCTCCCCTTGTCTATAGGGATTTGCACAGATCCCTTTTCCGGTGCAATCTAGCATGGCACGATCTTGGTGGAAATCTGTAGATAGAGCTCAAAAAGGGCCGGGGGTGCAAGCGAGAAAATGGGTACACACAGTGTGAACCTATTAAACCCATGTGCGCTCCTGCTGATTCGTCCGCTCGCACACGCAGCCAACAACCGCGCGTTTGTTTCAACGGGATCCCCCTAATCTCGTAGTCGTAGTATGAACGAAATCCCCGCGTCGCTTTCCGCTGACCGCCTCGCCGCGCGGAGCGGAGAGAAGGAGATTGAACTGACCATGAAATGAAAAATGATGCGTGCGCAGGGTCCGTTCCGGATCCGGTCATGGATTATTGATCAAGTTGTTGGCATGTGTTTTGTGCGGATTGATGATCTGCAGGGCGGGCAAAGGCAAGGGCAAGGGCGAGAAGCGGCCGCGGCAGCCGCGGTTCGCGTTCATGACCAAGAGCGAGGTCGACCACCTCGAGGACGGCTACCGGTGGCGCAAGTACGGCCAGAAGGCCGTCAAGAACAGCCCGTACCCCAGGTACGCACATATACATATACGTGCACGTATATATACATTCTTGTACAATTTCTTTTGTATCTCGCACCAGCTTGGGCGTGGTCTAATGGTGGTGCAACTGCCGCGTCGCGTACTGACGCAGGAGCTACTACCGTTGCACGACGCAGCGGTGCCCGTTGAAGAAGCGGGTGGAGCGGTCGTACCAGGACCCGGCGGTGGTGATCACCACGTACGAGGGCAAGCACACGCACCCCATCCCCGCCACGCTCCGCGGCAGCACCCACCTCCTCGCCGCGCAGGGCCTGCACCACCTCGGCGGCGGCTTGACGCCGCACACCATGGGCGCGGCGGGCAGCGCCGTCCTCGGCCTCCTGCCGCCGCTGCGCGGCGGCGCCTCCCACCTCACCATGCCGCCGCCGACGTTGTCCTCCCACGGCCTTGCTGCTGGTCCGATGAGCAGCGGCGTGGCGACCACGACCACGACGTCGTCTCCGCCGCCGCTCCAGATGCAGCACTTCATGGCGCAGGACTTCGGGCTCCTGCAGGACATCATGCTGCCGTCCTTCGTCCACAGCAGCGGCGGCGCCGGCGGCGGCAACATCCAGCCTTGATGAGTGATCATCGCCGATCACCGCAAGCAAGCTAATGAACGAGAAGCTAGATAAGAGATAGTAGTAGTACTTTGGTTCTTGTTAATGCTTAACCTACTCGATCTTTCTTTTTACCGATTTATTTCTCCAAAATCGGTTCTTGATTTGTTTTTTGCCCGTGTTGCGAGACACAAGGCATGGCACAGATTTTTTCTGGCGCCCCCCGTCGTCTCTCGTAACTTCGCTATGAATGATGATCTAGCTAGTCCCCGGTAGTACTAGCGGTTCTTGTACATGTACCTAATCAATCCCCAGCTCATGCCATTGCACACTCTATCTGCTGCAGTACTGACCATGAGCTATGATAATTTTATGCTCATCTCGGCATTCATCCTCTCTAGCTCCATTAATACAAACTACTATTTTTGTGCATGTGTTTGGTAGCCTCGTTGCTCACCTAGTAGAGGCCATGGAAACAAGGAGCTAGCACTCTTAATTGCCGGGCAATGTATAGGATTGTCCTTAATCTGTTCTTGATGTCGATCAGGAAGATATGTACTACTGCATGGAACGATCTAATAGCTTTCCGTCATGATGGGACTGTTCTTGTGGTTGGTACAAAGGGTCGTTATGGGAAAATGGTGAGAGGGTCATTTTGCTCCTTGTTCCGTGCAAGTACTGCTGCTCAGGTAGTTCCAATAGCTAGGACTAGTACTACTCATATGCACAGCGATGTGAACCTGCCTACCTAGAACTAGAATGGCCGTGTGCGCGTGTATGATTGATGAATAACTTTGGACGGGCATGCACGTACGTTTCAAGCGCCTCTGAGATGGATCGTGCCACACGGTCTATATATGCTTTATTTGCTTGAATTGTGGCAAAACAGCGACCTAGCGAGCAAGTAGCTACTAATATACTGTACAGTGTGTGGACCTCAATAATGTGTCACTCATACGGGCAAAGTTAGTATATATCATGATCTCAAGCGGTCAACGAATTCTGCTCTTTGTCGGTCACACAATATACAATTTTCGGTTTTTGGTCCCATGCGCATGAAGGGGATGTGCGCTAGGCTCTAGCTGTACATTCAGCATGAAATATGACTTAGGAGTATCTTTTGGGTGTTCATGGAGTAGGTCAAATAGATGTACAACATGAACCTTGGCTACCATGACATGAAAATTGATATAATGTCCTATTTTGTTTGACAATGCAAACATATTTTTCTTCTCTAACATTAACCCTCTCTTTTTTCAAAGTTCTCTAACATTGACCTAACGACACAATGCAATTACCATTTGTATTCGATGAAATATCTTGAAGAATATTTACGTTGGGTATATCTCAAAAAGAACAGTATAATTACATGACTTGAAGGTTTGCACAGACTTTTCTCAAAACAATCGGTTTCATAGAAGTACTGTATTACTTTTTCGAGGAGACCGCATGTTGAATGTAAAAACTCCAATGCATCTGAAAAGAGTATCTTTATTCTCTTAGAAAAGCGCTTCAGAAGACTGGTTTACTACTAGGACTATGAGATGCCATTAATACACATGTGACAGAAAATCACCTTTGTATAATTAAAAGCTTTTGAGGATCTTAGAAGAAATCTGAAGTAGTAGTACTACTTTGGTGACCATCCCATTAAGTGGTGTGAGGCAAAAGCTAGATGCTCTTGGACAGGAGGTGATGCAATTGTACTTCCGAGATTGAACTCGTCAAGGCGATAATCACTTGTATAGCTGCCATTGTTTTACTAGTAGCAGCACTAACCACGGGATGGACCATTTCTCGATCAGCTTTGACAAATTCTTGTGGATGAGCTTTTACCTTGCGTTATACCGTACCAAGCTTTTTATTTGGTCCGTTCGTACCGTACGTACGCTTATACTGGCTGCCGCGGAGAGTGCTAGCTCACAGCAACTCTTCAGGGTTTTACTGGATTATACATGGGATAGTACACTGTTCCTCCTCATGATTGATGCTTACGCAATTATGCGTATAAAAAAATATGCAAGATTTCGAATCGTGTCATCGTGTGTACTAGCAAATCACAACTCCCTTCTTCATATGCAGATTTAATTAAGCGATTCTAATTAATGATGTGTTCATATATTTTATATATATCAGTATAAAGTTTGATGAATTAGCTAGGACGTGCTTTTGGGTTGGACGGAATTGCAAGTGACTGTGACGGGAAAGCCGCGGAGAAAGCCGAGCTAGATAAGAGACGATCGGGAGCGAGACGGTTGGAAGTCCGGGGATGCAACATGGCCAATGGCGCTGATAGGTACCGGAACCGGACTACTAGAAGGTCAAAAGCATATTAAAAAGCCACGGCGCAAGGTGTGCACCAACTTGCTGCATTTGCTGCTCGTCGAGCTACCGTCTCTATTCCTCCGGCACAAAAACAATAAACTACAGGCGAGAATACGGCGCGTAGACCCGTGTTCAAAGTCCACCCCGGAATATACGTACGCGTACGTCGACAATAATACGTCGAAATAACAGCATTATACAATTACCAGAGAAGACGAATTTGCTTTGCTGGACAAATACTATAGTTGTCTCACCATTTTCTATTTAATTTACATATAAACTTCATAAGGTATGAGTTTTTTCTGTATTTAAACTGGATGGCCAGTAATTTTGAGGTTCAGCAGCACAAACTCTCTGCAGTGTACCTTTCTTAGCTTCCTATTTGCACTAGGTAACCTGACATCAGTGCTCGCTCAGTACCACCACGGATGCAGTCCAGTACTCTTGACGGGCACACAGCAATGTCGCTATTTCGGGTTAGTATCTGAGGCGTTTAAGATATTTTCCAGATGAACATAAATAATCGGCTTAAGCTCTCTCTCTAACACCGACGGTGGCGTCAGGCGTCGCATCAGCCATTAATTCGCCAGCTTCAACAGAATAGCAGCTAGCTCGATCGATGATCCATGACTTTGAACGCAAGGAAGGGGTCAAGCCCACCGCTATAACTCTGCACCAGCAATCTGTTCGTCTGAACCTGTGGCCAGCCTGCTACCGCTAGAACTTGGAGTACAATTCAGAGGGCTTGCAGTTGACATGGAAACTTGACCGGCCGTCAGGTTGATCAGATTGTCCAGAGAAGTAATTCTAGCAGATCCTGGTCCGGTCCCGAGACCGACTTGGGCGCTCGTTCATCTAGCCATCTTCTTCATTAGTGAGCTACATGTCTTCTAGCAAATTCTTATGTAAATTTAAATTCAAGAGATTGCGCTGATCAGTCCTCTACGGTCAAGTATGCTGTGCCTGTCACAGTCACGACCCATACACGCACGCACGGTCCTGTCGCTGCGAACACAACAGCGGCATGTCCACGCGCGGTGCGAGCCAGGCTTAGCTGCGGCAACACGTATCAGTATCCAGTCGTGGCCACGCGTTCCATAAATAGATATATCGGCGTGACAAGACACCGGGCCATTAACAAATCCGATTAATAAACTGATGGTGTCCGGAGGAAGCTGGATTGCTAAGCCATCTGCGACAGCGACATCGATGGTCGCCTGTTCGCTGAACCTAAACGTGATCACCTCATCATTCATTCATTCTTCATTCATCAGGCCTTCAGAAAGACTCAAAGTGTCCGCCGCGCCATTTGAAACAGTAGTAGGGCGGCAGTACCGGAGCCGGGGCTTCATTGCGCGCGGCCGTGCGACGGATTCGTCACAACAGTCGCCAGAATTAAACCAGACATCCCGTATCTGAGATCAGCCCCCCAGGACGATCAAAGATTTTTCAACGGGCAAAAAGGAAAGGCGAGGCGTGAAAAGGAAAGGCGAGACGGCTAGCTGTTGTCGGCGTCGTACAACGATGAAGCAACGATCGCCGGACGGGCTAGAGCCTAAGATTCCGTTGATGCTCTCGCGCCTGATCGATCAGTCGTGCTGACCGTACCTCCAGCAGCGATGGCGATCGGATGACTTTTCACGGGCTAGCTAGATCATCCGAACCTGGCGGCAGAATTGTACCGGTTACCCAGCAGAAACCGTGATCCGCAGCGACAAGTGGTGCTGACTGAAACGACAGAGATGTGTTGATTTCGCCAGCAGCGTCGGGAGGGTTAAGATTTTGCATTTGACTTCAGCCAGAGTAAGAACACAGTCACTGTCCGATAGCTCCAGGCCGGTGTGGAACTGTTCATTGCGTTCAGGAAAACTAAGAGGACATGTGAAAAGGGGCCAACGGCAAGAAACGCACATGATTGTCCTTATTTTCTAAGACAGATTTTATTCTGGACGACAGCGGAAAATCTGTTTCTATTTCAAGATTGCATATGGCATTATTTGGAGGGCACGTGAAGGTCCAACAGCACTTGATGATGGATCCCCTGAATTACGCGTACCCAAGCAACCCTGCAAAGATAATAAATGATTGGTTAGATTTGTGGTGGAAAATGACACCTGACTAACCCTCCTGCTCGAGCAATGTTTCCCAATGAATGGATACTAGAATTGAGACACGACTCCACAGATTCAATCTCAGGGTGTATAGAAATGTTGAGGTTTAATTAGATTGCCAACTAGAAATATTTGGCCGAGAAGGGCATAGGCGTTGTGTGACAGTAGTACAGCTATAACACAAACAGGATAACTCATAAAACCAGCAAAGACTTCTGAATCAATGTTTCCATTTCTTAGGAGGAAGTAAAAGCAATGTTGTTTTCTCTTCGTCTCTCTACACCTATATATAAGACTCCAAATATACATCAGAAAAACGAGACGAGAAGGAACCTGAAGGTGTTTGCTCACATTATTGTGGATGAATGGAGCTGACTCTTAACAATCAGTGGATTCTACAGTTATGGGACTTGCACAGATTCCAAAAGCTTCATTACTGATTTTCTGTCAGGCATGCTAGGTATAGCCCCCTTTACTCGAACGCACAAAGAAGCAGCAGCAGCTGGATTTCAAGAAAAGGAAATCTCAAATCAAAACGTCAGGAAACCAGTTGATGAAATATTTAAGAAAATGTCTTTTTTGGTACCAGCAAATTTCATGCATTCCTCCTTAGACTTTCCCTCAACTAGAGCTACTGCAAAAGCTGAGGTGAAAGTGTCACCGGCACCCGTGGTATCAATAACTTCTGTGGCAGGAATTATCGGCTGTCTGATTGGTTCCTCTCCCTCAACAAATAGAGCAGATCCTTGTGATCCAAGTTTCACTAGTACTTCTTTGACACCCTGCATAAGGAAAAAGTATAACATCTTAATCAGTTACAGAGAGTACAGCTTCTGAAGATGAACAGAATCCCCGAAAATCCTTATGCTATCATAAGTTTAGAAAGCAAATCCCCATACAGTTATATTAAAGTGGAGTAGCCAAATGTTGTTGAAGCATAGGAACATAACGACAGCAGCAGGTGAAGTTGGTAACAGAAGTCAACAGGAAGATTTATTCACCACTACAAAATGCTCAATTTATGGCTCATAATTGTGAGCCTTCACGTATCTGTTTTTACAACAATCTCTATTTTAACTGTACTGTTTATTTGTACCATCGCAGCTACGCATAACGGAGATGCAAATCATTCTAGTTACACGGCAGATAAAAATGACGAAACCCTCCTGGTTATCCAGTTAAGAACACACATTTTGTCCCATATTTGAATGATCAAAGAACATTAGGCAATTCACTACAATATAACCCTATTAGCCCTGGATGATTCCCAGGCTTAGTTGAAACCTGCTCATTTTACTAGTTAAGAAATCCTGTATAATGCAAAAAAATGAACCTACCAAATATATATATATATATAGTGACCAGAACAGGAACAACAGCTCAGAGCTCTAGGACCACTTCAAGTACTCGGTGGGCCACCTAAGCAGCGCCTAAATGCATTCATGATAAGAGGAGTTTTTTTAGTAATCATAAGTGTTTATTATCACATTCTAAAAAGGGTTTACTGTCACTGGAAGCCGGATTCCCAGGAATCTACAATAGACTTTCCCAAATCTGACGGATCTACAAATATGTTCACAGGATATCTTTGCAAATTGATTAATTAATGGTTATAGTTGGTACCCTTCAAAATATTCATACAACTAGAACATAAAAAAGGAGACATGTATATGAGATATGCATATTCATACATGAAAGGATAACGAAAAAAGAGGCATTATTTTTTTGAAGATACTTATCATCAGATAACATCATTGAGCGATACCATTATAAGGAATTGCAGTAAATAACAAATATTTAATTCCAGAGACATGGTTTAACCCAAAGTAACATAAGTCAGCTAAACTCGAATCTGCATTAAAGCATGGAGGAAATATAGAGAAATCTAGATGTTTGATCAAAATAAATACAATGCAGGCATCTCACCATTTTATGGCATGCTCCTGCAGCCTGGCTGATCTGTTCAAATGTCTCAGTAGGCATCCCAGTCAAACGAGCGAGCTCTGTTTCATTTGGACTGAAAATATCCACCAGTCTGAGTAGCTCCCCAGGTACAGGAGCATCCATTCCACCAGCGTCCATGATAACAGGAACGCCTGCACTTTTTGCAGCCTGGCAAAAGTTTAATATATTAGTAATGGACCTTGAACAGTTAGGATAAATTAAAGTATAAGGTCCAAGCTTTTCCAATTTATGGAAATTCTAGGTTTTCCACATTACACACACAACCTTATGATAAAAGTACAATAGGAATGAATGGATATTATTTGGTTAATTGGTTGTTCTGAAAATCCATTGAGTACTAAGTAACATAAGGATGTCAACAATGGTCCTGAACATTCAGACAGCAGGTAATAATCTCAAAGATACCATTCTTCCTCAATTTGCCAAACTAAGACAATATGGCTCCATTGTACCGATGGAAGAAATTCTGTCTGCGTCACTGGGTCTCTGTTCTTACTGTTGGTCAGAATAAACTACCGATAGGTTTATCAAGCACCACAGTGATTTGTTACAGAAGATGGCAGGCTCGGGCGGCCGCCCCCCCT